>JACBAD010002019.1:0-89861 GCA_014281905.1 Aspergillus hiratsukae
CCCCCCAACTCCGCAAAGCCTACGTCCACTAACATCAGTGACTAGCACCGCTACGGCTGCCTCATCGTCGCCACGAGCGGCGCCTTCGCCTGCATCCCCCCGCTCCTGGGCTGGCTCTCCTCCAACCTCCGCTCCACAGCCGGCACCGGACTAGCAATCGCCCTGAACGTCTCCGTCGGCGCCCCTGGCCAAATCGTCGGCGTGTGGATTTACAAGGCCAACGAGGCGAAGAGGGGATACCCGACTGGCCACTGGACCAACGCGGGTTTACTCCTGTTTGTCTGTGCGGGGTGCATCATGCTCCGATTCTATTATGGGTGGTTGAACCGTAGAGAGAGAGCAAGCGGGAGCGGGAGGAGATTTGCTTATTGACGATTCTGGCCCTTCTGGGTTCATGTTGACCTCATTGCGAAGCGAAGCGTAGCATGTCTTATTTTCCTTTCCTAGACTGTTTTGATGAGAAATATCATCTGCGCCCTTATAGTAAAGCGAACGCAGCGCGGAGTCGAACAGAAAATCAACACGATGCGCCATAGAGTTAGCCGGAGCCAAGGCTCGCCATGGCCATACCAGTTGGCGGCAAGCGGGATCAATTCATCCGGTAAATTAATATTAATGAGCACGTGAACGCTGAACGCTCAGCCGGCAAATTAAGGTTAAGCTCGAGACGTGACATGGTGCAACCAAGGATACGGAACGCTGTAACCGTACTTTATTTCACACCGTGATTTCCAGCAATTCAGCTGGACAACGAACCCGCACGCATCATTAGTGCATTAAATAGCCCTTCTATGAAGAGTCACAAGTCCCCAACACTGAACAGACATTGAAAGTCCAAGAAGGTGAGACAAGCCCTCAACAACAAGTGGTAGGAAAGATAGGAAAAGGGAGTCCTACGACATGTCTACTTTGATGGCTCGGAACTGGCACGTGGCAAGGCAACGAGACCATTTCCTCCTAGATGGTCGATTCGCAAGAGCAAGGATCAGTAATCCCTGCCCGTTTGGTGCCGGTGGAATCCACTTCGGCTAGACCCGCGTACACAAGCAGCAAATGGCAGGACTTGTCTAGGTATGACTGTCACAAGAAGCATACACCGGCGCTGGAATCACCGAAAAGGTTCAAAAATTTGACAGCGAGAATCCAAAGTGCACGCAATGAAACAAAATTCGAGTATCGCGTTTGTCCGTCACAGTTCTGTCGTCGTAATATCGTAACAAGGTCTCAGTAGGTCGAGCTCCTTGCGAAAACCTGAACGGAAATAAAGGAGAATTGTACAGGAAGGTCGATAAGTCGAACAGAAAGCATAACCTGGCGCTTATAATAGAGAGTGTACAACCAAAAGACCCGAGCAAGATATGGCAGGGGCTGGTGTTCTGTAGTCCTGTAGAACGAAGTTGCGGCGAGCGGGAACCGGAAACGTTCGTTTTCCGATTGTTCACAAACTTCAACATCGTAGTCATCGATACGTTCCAGTGCTTGACTTGTTGGATATTGCACAAAGAAGAATGTCGACAGCCGAGAATGTTGTACATAACGTCTGCGGAACCCAAAGAGTCGGGCATCAAGTCGTCGTACGCGGTCATAAGCGCCACAAGGAAAAAGGGAATAAAAAAAGGAAAAAAGGAGAAGAGAAGAAAGGCCACTAATCGTTCCAGCCGAAGCAAACCAGACAGAGAAATGAAAGTAACTCTCAACCGTGTCGAATCCGTTGAATCCCTTTCCATCATAACCGTATTCCCATATTTGCTCGCCTGCTACGGCCACACCTTTCCTGGAAGATTATCACCGCGACCTTGCGGTTGTTGTTGGTAAGTCAGGAGTGTAAAAGCTACCTCTGCAGCGTCATGTTTGGCGTTGATTGTGAAGTTGCCGTCGTACCAGTACCGCGCGGAATAAGATCTATCGTGTACCTTCACAGAGCAGCTCCAAGCTGTCCGACCTCCTGTGTGAAGACATAAAGCCGTTAGCACTTGGTACGACAAGCTGTCAGGTATAAAAGTCGGTGAAGGAAAAGGTTACTCCACAATCCAAATGCCGAGACACACACTGGGCACCATTCAGTTCACCCAAGAGTTGATTTCCGGGAAAGAGGAATAGACGGAGAGGATGCAAGGCAAAGGAAGGATATACACTCAATCAGGACCTGTGAAAGAAAAGGAATAGAGGAGCGGGGGGTTTCAGTTACCTCGACGATCGGAGAACAATGTGTACACCGGGTTTCCAAGGCCGGCAGTCTTGCAATGCTCTGCAGGAAGATACAGTCCGGGATTAGTCCCACGAACGATAAACCAGACGGCACATGGACGATTCCTTCAAGGAAATTGTAGTTCAAGTGGGGCGTACTCTCAAGTTTCTCGATCCATTCAGCCTTCCGACCAGCTCCTTGAGTCGAGGTCATGTTGAAGTGGTTTTCTTGTCAAAAAATATAATATGATTCTTCGCGGTATCGTGGTCCCTTGCCAGCCACAATAATGAGGGCTTCGAAGAAGGTTAAAGGCACGCGAGAAGCTTGAGGAGTAGGATGAAGTTTGTAAGGAAGATTTGGGAATATCAAGAGGCAACAACCCCTCCGGAGAACTTTTCCCAAGAAGAGGCAAGCAAGTGCCAACTGGAATGCAGACGGTTTCTGGAAGGCGAAGATGAATAGAAAAAGAAGACCATCAAGCAGTAGAATCAATTGAGCCAAGCGATTTTGTTCACTTTTGCTAAGACAATACCTCTTTTGAATTTTCACTTTCCACTCAAATAGCCCTGATGGACATGGGAAGCGGGGGGTCATATAAACTGTGGGCCATGCTTGAACCCAAATCGTTTTTTTTTATTCCCTGTGCAAGCAAGACAGTTTTGGCGTGACAAACATGGAGCCTAACCATGAAACCTAACAGTCGGGCTTATGCATGTCGCTGGGGACAAGCTACAGCGCCAGCAACCTCTTTGCCCCTCCCTGGTCGTCCAGTCAAAAGTCCGCCAGTTGCATGGGGAATATGCGGATCATTTTGAGGCTGCAATGCTGGAACGGCCCGGCGCACGCCGACTGAGAATGCACCCTGAAGAAACGCCAATTACCAAGGAAAAGGTGCGACGGAGCTCCACCGAGACCAGATCCATTTGATGACAAGGATCGGATGGCGCAGAGGCAAAGGGAACAGCTGTGGTACAAGGAGACCAGTTCACAGATCCGAAGCCTTGAACAACAGACACTTGTCTCCTTCTCTTACCTTGACACTTCCTCGCTCCCCTTTCCTTTTGTTGATTGAAGCAAACATTGCTTCTCGTCGGGTATGAAGATTCTAGACGCCTCATGGACGCTTCTCCAAGGACAGGAATGTGGAAGCCCCTCGTTCTGGAAGGACCAGATAGTGGAGGGGTGTGATCTAGTTGCCCAAAAGCGGAGAGGTGCCCCATAGGAGCAGAAGCGACGAATTGAAGTCAGGATTTGCTCACACCAGCCAGTAAGGCCACCGTAAAGATCGAAAGCGGACCCAGAGACCGCAATGCCAGCTCATCAATGATTCAATTATGAATCTGGACCGAGGGACTTTTAAACACATCGTTCCCTGTCAGCCCTGGAAAACGAATGGCCAGAAACTAGGCCGCTCTGCATGGACAGATGCCATGGGGACATGGGTTGCAAGCAACAGCAGAAGACGACAAGGGTGCTGGAGATACCCCGGCAGCAACCTCAACCTAAAAGGGCAACACCATATGAAACCTCCAGCTGCTGCGGTTAGAGCAAACCTTTTTGCATGGAACACGGCTTTGCCAGCGAAGAGAGACGTCTATTAGGTTCAAGGTTGACCCAAACCGTCTGCCGACAGGGAACGGTCATGATTCGTTGCTTCCTTTCTGGCACTGTGTGTTGGGCATACATACGTGCATCTCCATGTTGTTCATCGCCGTCAACTACAGAACATCAATAAATGACAACGATTTCTAGAGAAGAAGAGATGTGGACGGGAAAGAGTCGCGGACCACAGAGTCATGGATGACCTGCATCAGACGCTATGTCCATCATCTATCATAGCACCGGGGAAAGATGGATTGCGTCCAGATGAGCTGACTGAAGGCCCCTGACGCCGTTTGATTCGTTGAAATGAAAAGGGACATTGACAGCCTCGATCCGCCCCGCATGGCCCGCAGGACAAGCTTAATTGGTATCTGGCTATAGCTGGAAGAGCTGTCCGCTGTTATCTCGAGATGTTTTACCAATAGAGGCAATGAAGAAACGGGCAAATGGGACAAGAAAATGAAGAAAAAAACGACTTCCTTTGAGTTGCGGGATGAAGTCTGGCCCAATCATTCCAGCCCTTCCGTAGAAGGAAGGTACCTTAGCACTGAGAGGTACCTTACATCATTGTAGCCTGTAGGTGGTACCAAGTAAGGAGAAGATGGTGAGCTTCGGAACATCAATTCCATGATTTCCCTCCTCTCCTTTCCCCCTTTTTCTCTGGCTCCTGATTCCACTGGTTCTAAGCAGATCATTCGCGCTTCATCTTAATCTTAAGCGCTTGGATTGGTCCACCAGGGGCTCGCTAGTGAGGCAGCCGGCAACCATGAACCATGGTTCCTGTACGTTGCAACTGACTCGGTTCAAAGGAAAATAATCCATCATTTTCCCTATCACTATCCAGACAGACTATGGAAGCGCTATCCTATCCCAAAAATAATCATGCAATCATGTACACGTTGATCATACTCCAAAAAAGAAATGAAAGGAGGTCATCCGACCCAAAGTCGACCGACAAGTGTCAACGCGCCGATGGCTTGAGGCCGCGAGTTCCCGTTACACATTCGAGAGACGACAACAACTAACAAGCAGGTCGGGCTGGGATCATCATCGCCAGCGAACCAGACACATGGATATGCAAGGGGATCCAGCCTGAAAATGACTGTCTAAAAATCAGGCATCATTATCCAGATTCGTCAATGCTGTGAAAGTTTCGGTAGATGGCGATAGGAGTGCTCGCTCACGTACGAGTCAGACCACCGTGCAACGAATCGACCCGACTTCCTTCGCACGTTGTTCTCATATCCGCCAGAATCAGGCGGATCCCCGCCGGTGAAACACTTCATCGATAAGTCGCATAGGCCCCATCAACTCAATGCTTTTTGCGAAAGAAGACTTAACCGGCTGACTATGGGCGGTATGACGCTTCGAGTGCCATCGCTGTCGGATGCAGTCATCAACTAGAACAATCAGCCCTGTGGCTACGATCACACTGTAAAACGATCAGTACTAGGCCCATGTGAGGCGGAACTTGTTCTTGTCATTCAGAGGGGGAGGTCGGGCTTACTCGGCAACGTCATGCATTTTCTCATACACGGATGGATCGCTAATCCACATTGAGGATGGAGGAACCCAACCGCCCTTGTTCTCTTCCTCGATAGCTTCCATTGGCGTGAGGATTTCGGGCACAATGTGAGCGATCACCTTGGACGTCCGCGTGTTGATGAGGTGGTAGGACACTTCCCGCAGATCTCCGTCTTTCCTGCACTCTTTCTTCCATTGGTATTTGGTGGACCAATACTCAAACTCGTACCGCTTGGGTATCCCTGCGCCTCGCCTCTTGACCTCTACATGCGCATAATTAGAAAACTCTAGTAACGTTGTATCTGCGAGAGTGACTGGACGACTGGGACCGTCCTTGGAATCTGCTGTTGCATCTTCCAAATTCGCATCTTCCTGATTAGTCGAGTGATATCCCGAGTCGTGGCGCTTATGTTCGGCGTTAGCTATCGATCCATTCCCACTCGACCCAGGCCGCAAGCTTGCCAACACACTGCTCCAGGAGCGCCGAAGAATGGGCCTCTTATCGATACCGGACGATCTGGCCCTCCTTTCCGAATGACAAACCTCGCGACCAGACTCCCGACAGTAGCGCCGAAACGAGAACTTTCTCGAGAATAAGTCATACATGCGGAGATGGAATAGGATTACTTCTTGTTGATAGCCACCCCTTCGAGGCACTAGAGTACCGACGCGTAGATTCATATTACCATCTAGCGTTGAATCATCGTGCCGGATCAGGAGCCGTCGGGACGAGGGGAATAGCTCCGCTAAGGTGGTTGGGTTGGAAGGGATCGCCTCAGTGGCATAGATCTCCGGCGTTCGGTCGATAACCTCATATTGCGGGTCTTCTGGTAAATCGTCGGCTGAGGGTATCGTGGATGCGTACGTTGATACAGAGTCTTTAGGGCCCTCTGTGAAGCGCTCCGTTTCTGGACGTCGCTTAGATGGGGGCCGGACGCTGTAGATCGTAGGGGCCGTGCTTTTCGACCGATCCGAGGCTTCGCTGTCAGTCGAACTAGAGCTGCCCCCTGTTCTGGCACAACGATCTTGACACGACGATGCACTGTAAGATCCCATGATGTCTCTGGCTGTGATGGTGCAAAAAAGATGCGTCGGGTTCTGCAATGTCAGACCCGGATGCGAAGTGGGACACGGAGTTGTTCACAGGACTCCGCAATAGAGGTAGGTTGAATCAAAGGTACCAGATAATACTAAGCCAAAAAAGAAAAAAGACGATGGTACAAAGTAGGTAGGGATGGAATATATATAAATAATTGTTATGCAAATCTGATCACCTTTCACTTCTTAAGGAACAGTGGCCCAGCGCGGGATTTCGCGTATGACAGAGCATCCAGTCGGATAGACTCGTGAGGTGGGATGAGGCGAGGCAAGAAAATTCCAGCAGCTGGAACCGAGTGAAGAGGAAAGATACTTCAGTCATACGATAGGGTGTTCAGATGCAAAGCCTCCTTCTAAAGTAAAGGGCTTAGAGAGTAGGTTATAGGGAACGATCCCGAGGGACCGAGGGGCTTAAGGGAATGTGCAGGGAGGCCCGAGGGAGCGGGAGACAGCAGATGACGCCAGGAGTATTGGGAAGGGAGGCAGGTCAGGAGCCCGAACAAGGACAGCAACAGGTATCTAGTATTGGCTGAAGAGGAAGAAGGAGAATGAACTAGCTGGTGACAGTAATTTCTAAGGATTGGATAATCCCAAGACAAGGAGGATGGATGAGGATAATCCGCGTGGCGCAGGGTTGTTTTGGCGGTAGGAGTCGTGGAGGGCAACGAGGGAGAATGCGAGGAACGCAACAAGGAATGGACAGCAATGATGAAGGGCTATGGAGAGGAAGCGAGCCACGTCAATCGAGTCCGGTCAGCCATTATGGTTCAGCTTCGACGCTTTGATTGATGGTTTTAGTCCCATTTGTGATATTCCTGTGTGATCTCCTGTCGCGGATGATTACTTTGGAAGAGAAGAACTTCATTCGTTCAACAACCCGAATACAGTGATGGGGGCCTAAATCTAATCTATTTCTGTGATGCTCGAGGCTCAGCCATGATCCATCAGGTTCTTCAGAGTACAGCCTCGATCGATAATCCTTCTAGAGTTTATTTAAGTTTTTCTCGTCGATAAAGCCGAAGATTATCGCGCTGATGCGCATCCGCCTAATAAAAACATCATCTGCCCAAAAAGTAACAACAGCATCGCTAGCCAGCCTGACAAAGAATAAGACCTCAACATCCGAGGGACGAGGTCTCCCGACATTCTCTCAACTTCTATTCGCGCCTTACTTTCAGTGACTGCAACCGTCTCGTTCCAGAAGCGACCATGGAAGAGGCGTGAGCGCTCGGGCTGACCACCAGATGCTGGACCCTCTCCCAATAGGAAGATGAAGCTCGCAGATTAAGCCGATACAGGCCGTTGTCAAGTGCCCCCATGTCTTGCAAATCATGGAAATACGATATTCTCCGATCAGCCAAGTAGCGCGTGAACCGGGAGGACGGCAGCGGGCCAACTCGGAAATTGACTCTCTATTATGGTATCCTTGTACCTCTCCACGGAGTACGGAGTAAGGTACATCCCACGCCTCGCGGCGTCGGCAAGTTGCCTGATTCGAATCCTGGTACAACATGAGATTCAGCTTATTGGGAGAGAATTTTTACCACTGTACCCGAGACCCGATCCAACATTTCACATGCTATTCCGTGAGGGAATCTCTACATTTGTCACTTCTCCAAGGCCTCTTCCATCTTCATCGACAGATTTCTAACTACGTAGTAGCACGATCTAATAATCATGGCTCCAGGGACACTAAGGCTCTATTCTACCATGGAACCGACTGGGGGTCTTCGGATCGGACCGAAATTACAGAACATCAGAGTACGATGGTCAATGCTCTCGCTAAAGAATCACTCAAGAACACTCGACACATAGCAAGTCTCCTATCTAAAGGCCACGACAGGTAATGTCCTCACTCCGATATCGGTGTTTCTCCTCGGTGTAGAAATCACCGTGACAGCCTAAACTCCTGCAGTTTGTTAGTTTATGTATCATCCCGCAGAGCAATCATTTAGCAGAGCGAACTACGGAGTGTAGGGCTTTAAGCGCTGATCTCTACTACTAACTGAATCTGCAAAGCCATTATCTGATCGAGCTTGCCTTTCTTTGACAAAGTGATAATATCCATTGGCCAAGCATATCAAGAATACTTCAGAAGATGGAGCATCTTGATAATAAACCATACTAAGATACAGAAACTTACGACAATAATGATCTATTTACTGTATGCATGGAATGCACGGATAATTCCCAAGGCATCTATGCATCCTTAGATCGGCCCATCCCACTGCCACCTGGCAGTCTTCGTGGCTTATGCAACGGTAGAGTCTGCCGGTGCAGCGAACTAGGAATTTAGTCAAAATCCCAAGGACATACATCTATCTACATCATATCCTGGCATCTGGTTCGACGGCGATGGCAGATTTCAAGCTAGATACTTTGTAGATCAATGGAGGGTCAGGTTGGAGCCCCGATCCATGAAACCCTTACGACTGTTTCCTGTTTCCTGGTAAAATGTGGCTGCTCAGTCGATATACAAATGCTAATGTTACACGGAACTCTTTTCGCGCAAATTCAATTCAATACAATGAGTTGATCCCCTCAACGGCACTCTAGACAGTCAGTGCGCCTTTGAAATAGGATAAGGTGCAGAGCGATCCTCTTCTTCCAGATCCACTCTGTAAAGTGCTAGAGGAGGACACTCAGGACAGCCGCTCTGACTCGGCATTTAATGACCCACAAATCACAAAAATGCGCAATGACAGCATACCATGCCAGTTGATGCCATGAACCCGAAGGGAAAAGGACATAAAAAGAGGTAAGCCAGATTCTCCGCTCTGGAAGCATGCATCCCATCCCGGCCAGGTCATCGCAGCTACCGGAGACTGGGAGTAAGGAGTAACCCCGTTGATCTGATCGACGCCAACAGAGTTGTAAAGTCATGCGGAGTCATGTAGATATGTAGCTATGTCATCATAAATGAGGATTCCTCGAATGGTTTGTGGCATGGATATCGCTGTGCATGAATGTCTCTGAAGGTACCACCATGCTGATCTGTTTACTTACAACTTGCAGTCTGTAACTTGTTTGTACGTTGAAGGATACGTCAGTCAGGTATGAGCATGCATCAGAGGTCGTATACTACCTCTCTAAAATTGGGGCTCCATGATTCTAATATTGATCTACCAGTTGCTCGCTCTCTGCAGTTACAGGAACTATCTAGCCCTGCGAACTTGTTCGAATTCTGGCAGTCAGTCCGGACAAGAGAGAACTGCAGCTGTGCCTTTTCTAGCCCCAAGTCTGTAAGCGCAAGAAACTATACAGGATTTCTTCAAATGACGAAGGGGGGATTCCTTCCAAGGCTGAGTCTGTGCAGAAAATCTCCTAGTCTATGATGGTAAAGTGACAGCAACAATAGGTAGCACTGACTTGAGCATTCAAAATGACCCTCAAGCCGAAGAGACATGCAGATGACGTTGCTTGCGCCGAGCATGAGTCCAGTAAGCAGCCGGACATCGTAGTCACACGTTCATTAGAAACAGGATTGTGGTCAGGGTGTGGTGGCCGACCAAGTATCGCAAGATGCATACGATCCAGACGGCTCAGAGAGCAGTTGAGGGAAGTATTCTGCTTCCTGCGACTGGTTAAGTGTCTATATTCAATCAGTCTACTGATTCTATGATTGACAACATCCTGTATGTGTATCATGATATCATGCACGGCTGACCAATCCGGAGGACCGTGTGTCTTACACAGACGTTCTATCTTACATCGGACTCACCGAAGTTTGTGTACGAGCGTCAAAGGCAGAGTTTCACCAAGCCTCTAGTCTAACCCATCTAAACCATATAACGAACCTTATAGACATGAAATAAAATTCACCTACGCTCAGACCTGAGCCCAGAGTGGCTTCGGAAGGTCATCACCAGGCTTGATCATTGCCTGTTGATGGCAATTTGACGAAACAGACACCTGGGCCGTGAGCCCAGGTCGACTACCTGGCGCCGGCATCTGGAACCCAACATAGGCCTCACGGCGGGCAGGTTCCCCTACCGTGATAGACCATGTATGCAGTCCGTAGTAACTCGCAATGGAATGGACGAGCCAGCGACTGACGAAGGTAAGTATAGACACAGCGAAAGATTGCATTCAACACTTACCCAAAGCCAGCGGCCCGGTCATCAACCAGGCTCTCGAACACCATCTTCTCACCATCTCGCTCATTATGTTGCCTTAGATTCGCGCGCAGTTCTTGCAACCTTGTCCTGTGCTCAGGCGAGTCATGCATCTGTCCGTTGCGCCCCACAAAGACTACTTCATCCTCGGACTCGTCCTCGGATGCCGATGGTGCATCTTCCAAGCCTTCTTTCTGCAGCATCAGCTGCTTCTCGCTCCATGTCTGGATAAATTGTCTGATATCTTCTTCCAAATCCTGGAGTATCCCACGAGCAGCACGTGCATGCTTCAATCTCATGCGAAGTTCCTTGGGAATGCGATGCTTCTCATGCCTCGTACCTTTGGGAGTCTGTTTGGAAGACGTCCGGTCGAGCTGAGCATATTTCACGTCCCACAGAGGTGCAAGATAGTAAGGCATGGGATCATGTCGCGGGTATGTCGGCTGTACCGCCCAATCACTAGGAGCAGGAGGCTCAACCCAAGGGTTATGCAAGAGACGATCTTTGAAAGAAAGTTCAGTCAGCTATGACGGGAACTGAGGAGCGGTGCGTTGCACCCCTTTGGAGGAACGGAATGCCTCGAAAATCATGGCATCCACGTATAAGTAAAGACATACCGTTCTCCCAACGTTGTCTGCGCCGACTCCCGTCCTTTCCTTTGAGGAGCGCTTCCCGCCTCCTGAGACTATCGCGCCGAATAGGTTCCCGACGCCTGAAAGAAACCGAGGCAACCGGTTGCGTCTCAGGCTCAGCAGTCACACACTTAACTTTGGACACCGCTCCCGTCTGCACCGCAGGAACTGGGTCGTCTAGAGGAATAGATAGAGGGACTGAGGAGCCGCGTAGAGGGGTATCACGCGTCGAAATGAATTCGACGTTTCTATCGCCAGCCGATACCGACTCCGACAGAGTCAAATTCCGCAGAGATGCAGCCGCCTGCTCCGACCAAGCTGAGATTGCTCGAGTCTGCTGCGGCGTCAGGCGTCCCTCTGAGTTGGCCTGGGATGACAGTGTCGGATGGATGGCCATTCTGGAAGTCGCGAGCAGGCTATCGATAAGTTCGGATGGATGGGACCTAGTTGGAAGTGGCAAAATACCCTTTATGGACAGAAACGCACAGAACGCTCTGAGTCTGCTGAATGAATGGCCTCTGTATCGACTGAGGAGAGAGGAATGAGGGAGCGATGAATAGCGGGGATGGGGACGAAAGATAAGAAACTTGAAAGCAGATAACCAGGTATCGCGTCGGAAGCCGAGAATCGCGGGTCCTTACCGAAAGAGTAGTGGTACAAAACTTTTCTCACGAAAGAAAAAGCCCTCGGGTTGACTCACGATGGGGCACGGGTTATAAAACCGCCTCTGATTGGTGCTTGGCTATACATACCCTAGCCCTGATTACCCCTTCCAGCATCTGAGATCCGTGTTGCCGGCTGCAGGTACCTTTACATCATCTGGTTGATGATGTTAATTCGAATACGGACCGAGTCATTCAGTCTGATTCAGGACCATGGCGAGTAATGGTCACTGTACTGGATTCGAGGATAAGCCTGAGCCGCTCGAATTGTGGGTGGGATTCAATATCGTAATATTCCGGACAATAGCTACATATCCCGGTCCAAACGATGCTATGATCGAAGCTTCAGTAGCTTCCTTGGTCTCTCCGTATGTCTGCACTCTGCACTGACGTACCGCTATCTTACTGACTGTTGACGGATATTAAATAATGTGCTATGAGTAACTGACCTTAATCCCCTCGTCAAGGCGGGCCAGGCGCCCAGGCCTCCTATCCATGCGGGGAAGTTTGTCAGCCTTGTCGCCTGAGGCACGTTGATCTGCCAACAGAGTGGAGTTCATGACTGACACGGTCGCATTCTCCAATATTAATGAGTCACGGAGGCATCATGATCGAAGACTTGAAGCAATATACCTCTGGTAGATGATGATTTTATGGAAATTGAACACGAGCACAATGAGTATCACGCCAAATCTCTATATTACTCAAAATCCACAAATAGACAGAGGACAAAAGGGCTCTGGATCAAGGGACAGATGTAAAACAAGCCACGGGAGAGGTCAAAACCATCCCCTCACAGAACCGGACTTGGTAGTTGCTAGTTGCTACCTTACTAAGGTAGTTGCTGCCTCTTAAGAACCCGAGGAGTTGATGATTTAGGTTACCTCCCTACAATCTTACAATAACTACTAATCGCCTAGAGTTCAGGAAATATTAACTAAACCATCCTACTCCACTGAAGCGGCTAAGCTACCAGCCTCGGTGCTGAATTGCTCTATATTAAGCCACCCGCCAGTGCTTCTCTCCGACGCAAGTTCCGCAACAGAGGCTGTGTATGGATTTGGCCAGTTGCTCGCGATAACCAGTCCATTATTATCCACCCAATCATCACGGATTCTCTGTCTAACCTGAGACAAACGAGCTGTACCTTGCACTGCAGACTTCTTTTGATCTTGGAAGGGTCCTCAGCACGCATTATTTATCATTCTTCAATTCCTCCTGCCTGATCAAAAGCTGTACTTACGCGGTTCGACTTCGAGGCCACAAACATCAATTATAACTGCTACATTGTTATTCGCCTTGTTTTATACTGCAGGTGATAAAATTTATTGATTCACTATGAAAGTCCTCGCAGCTATTGCGCTGAGCGCAACAGCTTTCACAGGGGCCCTAGCTGCAGTGATTACTCAAGAGACATTCTTAAACAACCCTCGCATTCATCATGACCAGGAGAAGTACTTGATCGAATTGGCGCCTTATCAAACACGATGGGTGACTGAAGAGGAGAAATGGGCATTGAAATTGGTACCATACTTCCCCAGGCCTTGAATCCCAATACCGCAGGTGACTAACGGCACAATTGAATCAAGGACGGCGTGAATTTCATCGATATCACAGAAGAGCACAACACCGGATTCTACCCCACTCTCAACAGCGCCAGCTATGTCAAATATCCGCGGAAGATGCAGTATGCAGAAGAAGTGACCGCGCTTACCAAGGATCTATCGAAAGAAAACATGAAGGCCAATCTGGAATACTTCACATCATTTCATACTCGCTATTATAAATCTCAGACGGGGATCCAATCAGCGACTTGGCTGTACGATCAAGTCCATAGCGTTATCTCAGAGTCTGGAGCTGCTGAGTATGGTGCCACAGTTGAGCGATTCTCCCACCCATGGGGCCAGTTCAGTATTATTGCCCGGATCCCCGGCCGAACGAACAAGACTGTGGTGCTAGGCGCCCATCAGGACAGCATCAACTTATTCCTCCCGTCAATCCTGGCTGCCCCCGGTGCGGACGACGATGGAAGTGGAACTGTCACCATACTCGAAGCGTTGCGCGGTCTGCTGCAGTCAGACGCCATCGCCAAGGGTAATGCATCCAACACGGTCGAGTTCCACTGGTACTCTGCTGAAGAAGGCGGAATGCTGGGCTCCCAGGCAATCTTCTCCAGTTACAAGAGGGATAGGCGGGAAGTCAAGGCCATGCTCCAGCAAGATATGACTGGCTACACCCAGGGAGCTCTCAACGCGGGTGTCGAGGAAGCTGTAGGAATTATGGTCGATTATGTCGATCAGGGCCTCACACAGTTTGTCAAGGACGTTGTTACAGCGGTAAGCCTTACAGTCGTCCCGCACGGGCAGCTGTCTAGTCGAGATACACTGACAAGCTGCATTAGTACTGTTCTGTGGGTTATCTGGAGACCAAGTGCGGATATGCCTGCTCTGACCACACCTCGGCAAGTAAATACGGTTATCCCGCAGCTATGGCGACCGAAGCAGAGATGGAAAATACCAATAAGAAGATACATACCACGGACGACCATATCAAGTATCTGAGCTTCGATCATATGTTGGAGCATGCCAAGTTGACTCTCGGCTTTGCTTTCGAATTGGCATTTGCGCCGTTCTAACTCCTCTCAGGCTTTATTCGAAATGGAAGGGACAATGCTTGTTTTTCTTGTATCACAAGGCGTTCGAGGGTTTGGATCATGGTTTGATTGTGAGAAACTTGCCATTCATGAGGTACTTGTGGGCTGTTCGCTCACAAACTGATTATACCTATATACAAGACTCATGACATATCTATATACATGATGAGGTTGCCCCATCTTTCCACGAATTCCATGCGAATCTGAATAGAACCGTAGATTCCGAACATCACGTGACAATTGCGGATATCACGATGGGACCACCTTGATCGCCAACTATGATTGACTTACAAGACAGCGGTGAGTCAAAAAGGTCAGTCACAAGTTTCTGTAGTTTTCTCTTGCGGTGAATTTTTAGAATAGAACGTCATCTTCGAATTTCGATTGACTGTCCGCCACACAGCTGTGAAATAGTCCAATCGACCACTCCTGAACATCAACTGAACATTTAATTCATTTATGAGGTCATAGAGCACCCACCTAGTATCGAGATCACGTCCATGCAATTGCCAAAGCAATTGCCTACAACTCCTCGTGCTGCTTTCTGAGAAGACAGCAGTGTGGTTCTGCAGCAGGTTATCGATTGCCAGACACAAGTGAAGCTCTTGAAACACCAATTGACTGTCTTGCTTCGCTCCTTCCAATTTGTTCTAGATCTTCTGGTCCTTGATTAGGGTACCTTCCTGATTCAGAGCAGAGTCGAATCAGACGAGAAGAAACAAAGACATCTTTCACTTTGAAACTCCATTGATGCACCTCGGAAGCTGAAGTGTGCAAGAAGGGCATATTTATCTCGTTTCCTCTCTCTCCATTGATATCCTCTCTGTCATCATCATCATCGCGACTTTCATATCTGCTTCAGGTAGAATTTCGAACTGGACGACAAGCTCAGCTTGTCTGCTGCATAATGGATCCCAGTAATCCTTATTCAAAGGAACTACAACTTGCATGCCTCACAGTGCAAAGGGCTGCACTATTGACGAAGAGATTGCTCGAGGCTGTCGACAAAGGATCACTCGACAAAAGTGACTCCACCCCTGTGACCATCGCCGACTTTGCTGCTCAGGCACTTATCATTGGCGCTGTCCACAAAGCCTTTCCCGAGGATGAATTTGTGGGTGAGGAGGATTCAAAGGCTCTCCGTGCAGATCCAGAACTGCTTGAGCGCACGTGGGAACTCGTCTCTACCACTCATCTCGACGACAAGGACAGTGAGGCCCTGCTCTACGTTCCCAAATCCAAGGAGGAAATGCTTGACTTGATTGATCTTGGAGCTCGTGGCAAATGTAGCCCGGAGAGTCGTGCCTGGGTTCTGGATCCTGTAGACGGCACTGCGACCTTCATGCAGGGCCAGCAGTACGCGGTATGCCTGGCACTGGTGGAGAATGGACGCCAGAAGGTCGGTGTGCTGGGTTGTCCGAATCTCGATCTTGCTACGGGTCGTCTTCGAGAGGATGTTGTGGATCGAGATGGCTATGGGTCTCAAGTCTTTGCAGTTGCTGGTCAAGGTGCCTGGATACGGAAGATGGGACGCGGAGCTCTGCTCGCCGCTGAGAGTATCCCTCAAAAGCCACAGATTACAGACCCGAAGGACCTCGATTTTGTTGACTGCGGGTCCGCCACATCATCTAATACTCCTCTGCATGCTCGCGTGGCATCGAAACTGGGTGCTCCGTGGCCGTACACCACTGATCTCTGGGCTGCACAGCTGCGCTACATAGCCATCGCGGTAGGAGGCTGCAACGCTCTGATCAAGATCCCCCGTAAGGCGACTTATCGGTCTAAGATCTGGGATCATGCAGGCGGCATGTTGATTGCCGAGGAAGTCGGCGTTAAGGTCACTGACCTTGCAGGAAATCCTGTCGACTGCAGCATGGGCCGAACCCTAGCTGGATGCTACGGGATGATCGTGGCTCCTCCTTCCATTCACGGGCGGCTCGTTGAAGCTGTAAAGGAGGTTATGCAGGAGCAGACTACCTGATCGAGTGATTCGGGGTCAAGAGGTTTTGCAGTTTGATTGACTACGTTTTGGTTTGGGTTATCGTCATAATGAGATTCTGCTCTCGCTGTGCAGGCTCACAGCGATTATCAATATTACCATTATTCAGCTCTAGAGGGACATTGCGTCCAAAGGTCTGCATGAGATAGATATGAAGAGGCACCGTTTAGGATGTGTCCAATACAACATCATCCTTCGGACCAGACGGAGCGCTATCCTCAAGAGACAGCGTTGCTCTTGGTATAGTAAGTTAGATTCAGATGTCTTTGCGCCTTCGTAGCGACTCGGTTACTAGTAATCGAGGTGTGACTGGATTGTACCTACGCTCTGCCTACTGTCTATCTAGGCATCGTATGGCAAGCCTCGTACAGCGCCCGTGCTCTGATCGACAGTCTGTGGGGCTGATCAACAGAAGTGACAGAAAAGGTTTACGAGGGATTAGACTGCTAGAAGTAGGACAGACTATGACTTTCCTAAAGAACTTGGAATAGTTAATGGTCAATACTAGCACAGAACATCTATGGTTGAAACGCAGGATGTCTTCAATAACCTGGCAGTACCTGTAGTGTCTAGTGTCTACAAGAAAAGTTGCCTGTTTGCGCTGTGGAGTATGAGTGATGTCATTCAGTTTCAGCTTCCGTCACTCGTCACCATTTTTCATCTGTACTCTTTTATTGATAAAATAGACAGTAAAGGAAATCGGGATTCGAAAAGAAGAAAATCAGTATTGTCAGATAGATCTGTATAGTAATTCCAGTAATGAAATGGTTGTTCTGACACATCTGCCTGTCGTCATACGAATCAAGAAAGTTCATGGCGAGGAAGATCAACCTTGTTGGCTGTCCCGGAAGCATCTCGTTGGCCACTCAAGATTGTCAGGAGACCTCATGATGCGGGGGTACTTACTCGTCTCCATGCACTCCTCTCTCGTAGGCTGGATCTTATTAAGTATCTTGTCCCTCTTGCACTTCTCTTCTGCTTTCCACTTCGAATAAGAGTAATTTGTCTGTGTGTACTCTGTCCTTCTCACCTGAAGCAGACACTATGGCTATTTGTAAGTAACGTCATCGCTCATATCATCATATGGTCAATATCGTCACCTCGTTCATATACTAATGGTATAGACAATCCTTTCGCTAAGCGCGAGTCCCACGGCCGTTATTCGCTGACGACGTATCGCGTCCTTGTTCCTCTAACATGGCTGCTTGTGGTCGTAGTCGGCGTCTACTACACTATGCATTCTCCAGATGATGTCAAGCATGGCCATAAAATCTTCAAGCAGGGAAACAAGCACATCACTCCCTTCAGTTTGAACACCACGCTTACTGAGATCTACTGGTATGCTTACCTTGAGCGGGTGAAAATCTCATACTCTACGTACTAACTACGTTTCATTGTCAAGGGTTCTTCTGCTTCTCACCCAGCTCAGCTATGTCTACCATCTGTTCTCAAATGATGGCGCCATCGCCAACGCAGCTGCCAACGTCGCATCCCATTTCATCCTGAACAACCTCTTTACCCTCGCCTGGATCCTTTTGTGGACGCGCAACCACTTCTGGGCCTCAGAACTCATGCTGGCCCTGAACTACCTCAACCAGCATGCTGCCTACTGGCGTCACCGTGCCCTACCGACGTTCGTACATCTATCGGCAATCGCAGGTCCCTACGCCTGGACTCTGATGGCACTTTTCTGGAATGGAGCCGTCGCAGTCAACAGCAACAGTTTCCCCGCGCGGATTGTCGCCAATATCTTCATTTGGTTGATCTTCGCCTTCGGCTCGACCCACATTATGGCGACCCAGGATGACCTCTTGGGCTACTGTCTCACTTTCCTGACTCTTGGTAAGTCTGGCCCACCTTGTATAGGAGGAGATACCCAGAGAGCTGACTTTGTGCAGCTTTGGCTGTCAAGCAAGTGGCAATCAAGGTCATTGCCCTGCAATGGATCTTTGCTTTTGTCATCTTCGCTATCTTTCTCGTCGAGTCCATCTACCTCTCTGGCACCAAGTACTCCGGTCGCGACTCGCTGTTCCGTAGAATCACGGAGCCCGAGCCTACTGACCGCGAGAGAGAGCCTCTGCTCAACAGTGCTGCCAATCCTTAAAGGAGAAGGGCTGTCGCTGCTAGCCTCTACGGACTCCAATTGCACAACTGAGTCGAATGGTGAGCTATAGGATTTGTCAAATTGGATTGTTATGTCGCAGGAGGTCGAGTCAGTCTTACGTGCTAATGATTGATATACGCGCTGACCACGAGTGCTTCATCTCCTCTCCACTCTCCATCTGTTCCCCTGCCTTTCAGTTTATACTGCCCCTTGGTCAAAACTCAAAAGCCCGACAATAACCCAACTAGTTGTCTAATGCTCATTGAACATCTACTTGATTAATGCGTCTGCTGCGTTGTCTTACGAGTCTGTATACGTTACTACTGGTGGGGCACTTTGACAAAACCCTCCACGGATCTCGAAATTGTTTATCTTATGTCTATCTATCTATCTCTCGGTCTTTCGGCTCACATAGTCTAGCTTCAATTTATGCTGAGTTGACCGATGTCGTGGCCCCGCCAAAAGTGGGTTATCACTGATTGCGGGTGCGTACCACGTAGCTGCGAACTATAGACATCAGCACCGTAGCTCGTGCATGATCCCACCTTTTCGAAGGATATCACCATTAGAAATAGTTTATCAGAATCAAGCAACGTGTCCTTATGCCTTCATAAATGATTTTAGTCATGCGCTCGCTCGTAATCAATATTATCAATTTCTCGAACATGATGCAAGGCTAGGAACGGGATATTGCGCCGCCCCGCGGGTTGTCAGCTCCAGCCCGCCCGGTTGCCCTGGAGACAACCCATACCAACAGAGATGCTCTCCACGCTTTCACAGTTCCCTGGGACAGTGACTGTGATCCGTCCTTAGCGCCTAGGTCCGAAAGAAAAAGAATCAATGCGCCTGTGCCCTGGTTCTGAATCCATATTATGTTCTCACCCGTGAGTGACCTTTGTCTTCGGTATTGAAGATATCAGCTTTGCAAGCATACTAGTCAATCCCTCAAACCATTGGTCTTTTCTTGCTACACGCTTTCCAATTTGATTACATTCTATAGCTACCGGGACAGCATTGTTTACGACGGAGTATATCCGGCTTCACTACCTCTTTTCGCAGTGAGTTACATTCCAGTGCATAGATCCCATCATCCATCCCGTGAGATCAAGTCAACTGACGCTTTCTTCACCATCTAACCAGAACACGACGTGTCGATCCCATTGACGAACTTGGGCTGTGTTACCGCTGTGAGGCTGAGATTGTCTCGGTTTCTCGCTTATCTAGCAAAGAAAGCTACGAGTGTCGGTCTCATCGCAAAGTGCCATGAAGGCGTAGACTAGCAGACATCCCATCCACCATGAGCTCCAACTCATCGCGAATGTATCCACCCGCGCCAAACTACGAGGAAGAGCCACCAGCATATGGCAATTATGGAGAGACAGCATCCTTCCTCGCAGATCACGACTCCTCACCCCGTCATCAGGCCACCATGCGCCTGTTACCCAATAGCAGCCATGTGGATGATGATCTAAGTGTCGATGTGGAAAGTGGTGCAGCTCATCAGTATGGGCTTGAGTACTCTGATGAAGGCTCGTAAGTAATATCCAGGATTCTTTTCTGCTACAGATCTTGACTCCCCGGAATGTGTCATGACCTCCCCACATGCCGAATGACATTTATCGGTATCTGTCTGTTGCTCGTCACCAGGTTGTTTCCTGCGCTATATCCCTTGCTTGGGCTAGAGTGCGAAGCGCTTCTGTTTGACCTGAACTTGAATCTTCTCTCTTTTAGGCAGACTGCATGTGCTATTGTCTCTGCTCTCCTTTCCCTCATTTGCTACCCTTACCTGCTACAAGTCCTGTACGCTCAATGACTGCATATGTTTGATACAAGCAGTCTACCTCGAGCGGCTCGCACTTGAGCGCCATCACTATGATTGATCCAAACCTTCCTAAAATAGTTTCACCGAGAAGGCCTAGAGCTAACGTGCAATATGTGCATAGAGGAAATGCCACCGGAGGGTACGATAGATTCTACAGCTATAATGCTGGAGAATCTTTATCACGACCTGCCTCGAGTCTGGGAAATGTGCCATCAATCCCTCCACCAGCCGTTTCCGCGGTCGACGTGCCGCAGTATTCATCGCGTCCTGCGTCTCCCCTCAGACCCTGGTCTCCAGCGCGCGCAAGGCCGCCCGCTCCACCTTCTGTCGCCGGCTCGCAGTACGAACGCGCAGATCTAAACGGCAGTCCAAGGCCTGGTACACCCAGCTCCAGATACGGCGGGAGCCCTAGACGTCCCTTGCCACCAGCTCCATTGTTTGCTGGGCCTGGAGCTGCGACCGGGCAAGACACAAGCATTGATATCGGAGATGGCGATCCTGACGATCCTTTTGGTGGAGGAGGAAGGACGATCAACCGACATGAGCACCGTGGAAGCATTCGATCGTTCATGAGCGAATCGACCATGATCACAGATGAAAAGGACGAAATGGCCAAGATCAACCTCGATGAAGACGATGCCGCCGACGTCGACCACAACATGCACTATGGTCCGGCCCCAGAAAAGCAAAGTCGTCGAGGAGTCCGAGAGGCCCAGATGTCCAAGAAGGAAGTCCAGCTGATCAACGGTGAACTGATCCTGGAATGTAAAATTCCCACAATTTTGCACAGTTTCTTACCTCGCCGCGACGACCGAGAGTTCACGCACATGCGCTATACAGCCGTTACGTGCGATCCAGATGACTTCACTGCGAGGGGCTACAAACTACGCCAGCAGATTGGAAGCACCATGCGCGAAACCGAATTATTTATCTGTGTGACTATGTACAATGAGGATGAAACTCACTTCACCCGTACCTTTCATGGTATTATGCGAAACATCACCCACTTCTGCTCAAGATCCAAATCGCGAACATGGGGTAAAGACGGCTGGAAGAAAATCGTGGTTTGTATCATTGCAGACGGCCGCAAGAAGGTGCATCCTCGGACTCTTAACGCACTGGCAGCATTGGGAGTCTACCAAGAAGGCATCGCCAAGAATGTTGTCAACCAGAAGCAGGTCACAGCCCATGTGTACGAATACACCACTCAGGTGTCTCTGGACTCAGATCTGAAGTTCAAGGGAGCCGAGAAGGGCATCATGCCCTGTCAAGTGATTTTCTGCCTCAAAGAACACAATCAGAAAAAGCTGAACTCGCACCGTTGGTTCTTCAATGCCTTTGGGCGCGCTCTGCAACCGAACATTTGCATCCTTCTGGACGTTGGCACCAAACCCGAGCCCACTGCGTTATACCATCTGTGGAAGGCGTTTGACCAAGACTCGAATGTTGCCGGAGCAGCTGGTGAGATCAAGGCCGGCAAGGGCAAGAACATGATGGGCTTGTTGAATCCGCTTGTCGCAAGTCAGAACTTTGAGTACAAAATGTCCAACATTCTGGACAAACCCTTGGAATCAGTTTTTGGTTACATCACTGTGCTTCCTGGTGCTCTCAGTGCGTATCGCTTCTTTGCTCTGCAAAATGATGCCGACGGCAACGGGCCGCTTAACCAGTATTTCAAGGGTGAAACGCTGCATGGTAAGGATGCCGATGTCTTCACGGCGAATATGTACCTGGCAGAAGATCGTATCCTGTGCTGGGAATTGGTAGCCAAGAGGGAAGAGAGATGGGTTCTGAAATTTGTCAAAAGTGCTGTCGGTGAAACTGACGTTCCAGGTGTGTTGCATTTGGATTGTAAGGTCAAATTGAAGCTAACCCATGGCCTCATCAGACTCCATACCCGAGTTTATTTCTCAGCGAAGACGTTGGCTGAACGGTGCTTTCTTTGCGGCCGTGTATTCCCTCGTTAACGGTAGGCAGCTTTGGAAGACCGACCACTCTGTCCCACGGAAGATTCTTCTTCAGATCGAGGCGGTCTATCAATTTTTGAACCTGCTCTTTACTTACTTTGGATTGGTATGTGATATAGTTCTGCTTACTGAACGCGTACTGACGATCCGCAGGCGAACTTCTACTTGGCGTTCTTTTTCATTGCAGGATCTCTGTCGGACGATAAGATTGACCCATTCGGACACAACATGGGCAAATACATCTTCATTGTCCTGCGGTACGCCTGCGTCCTGGTCATGTGCTTGCAATTCATCATTTCGATGGGTAATCGACCACAGGGGTGAGTGGCCTGACTCCAGCAACGAAAAGCATGACACTAACGTTTTCGAAGAGCAAAGAAACTTTACTTGTCGGGCATCATTGTCTATAGTATAATCATGGTCTACACTGCATTCTGCGCTCTCTACCTGGTCGTTTTAGAGCTCATGGCGAAGGCCGGGGTGGGCAAGAAAGACCTCGGCATCAGTGATTCACTCTTCGTCAACATTGTGGTATCCCTGCTCTCGACTGTCGGCCTCTACTTCTATTCTTCGTTCCTTTATTTGGATCCATGGCATATGTTCACCTCTTCGGCGCAATACTTTGCACTCTTGCCAAGTTACATTTGCACTCTGCAGGTCTATGCGTTCTGTAACACGCACGATGTGACTTGGGGTACCAAGGGAGACAACACCATCAACACCGATCTGGGCGCAGCACGTATCATCAACGGAACGACCGTCGAGGTGGAGATGCCCTCAGAGCAACTTGACATCGACAGTGGCTACGACGCGGCGCTGCGCAACCTCCGTGACCGCCTCGAAGTCCCTCCACCCCCGGTGTCCGAGAACCAGCAACAAGAAGACTATTACCGGGCCGTGCGTACATACATGGTGTCCATCTGGATGGTTGCCAATGTTGTCCTCGCCATGTCCGTCTCCGAGATTTACGGCGTCGACGCGGGCGGAACAAATGTCTATCTGGCCATCATTCTGTGGTCTGTGGCTGTGTTGGCGCTGATCCGTGCCGTCGGGTCCACGACTTATGCGATCTTGCTGGTCGTTCAGAAGATCGTCGAAGGCAAGACCAAGTTCGAGGCGGGCAATATTGCGAGTTCGAATGCCAACACTGCTACTTCGAGTTATGTGACGAGTAGTTCGACGCGGCGGTATGGTGGTGGGTCTAGCTTCAAGGATAAGGTGACTGAGGCTGGCTGGACCATCAAGAGGACGGCAGGCAAGGCTGTGTTTTGGAGGAAGTAATGTCGTTTGATCTGCATTTCCACATGGTGATGCAGTACTCTACGAGCTATGGTTGCTATGCTTTTCTTTTCATGTTGGAGTTTGCTTCGCGCGATACCGATTGATATGTATGACGGATTCATCTTCCGGTCGTCACTTGATGATTATGTATGTACGTACGTATCTGATGATTGAATGGATATAATGACAGATGTATGATGCTTGGATTTTGTAGAGAGTTCATCACTAAGTGCATGACTAGACGCGAGGCTCAAAGCCTAGATTTGATATCCCCTCCTTTCCCCTGCACAATATCCGAAACAAGCCCCGCCGCCGCAAGGGTCTCCTCATCCTTGAAATGCTTACCTACCAGCTGCAACCCAATCGGCGCCCCCTCATACCGCTCAGGCCGATACTTGGCCCACTCACGCGCATCAACCTCACTCCGCGGACGATACGTACTATCCACAGCATCCAACGTGGCATCAACAACCAACCCACTCGGGAAAACAACACCAGGATAGTCAAGGATATTCCAGACAGCAGTGTAATTCCAATACTGCGATTCGCCCATCACCGCCGCGGCGCCGACGTACACAGGGCAGAGGATGAAGTCCACGCCGCGGGATTTCATGAGCGCGTGATATGCGTCGCGGTAGGCGTCGCGCTGGTAGTTCAGGGCCCAGGTCTCCGCGATGGTGAGCGGGGTAGAGCGGCTGTAGCTGAAGGCCCATTCTGTGAGCGGGAGGAGGGGTTCGGCGCTTTGGGAGAGGATGGTGCGTTGGCTTTTGGCGGCGTCGGGGAAGTAGAGGGAGGACTTTAGGTGGGTTGTTAGCGTCGTTAGTTGGGGAGAGGGAAGGGATTGGTGGGGAATGGGGATGGACGCACGACAATCTCCCAGCCGTGGTCGTGGCGGTAGGGTTCCCAGTCTATGACTTTTATGCCGGCTGCAAGGAGCTTTTCTTTGACGTGTTGCAGGGCTCGGGTGACCGGGGGATGGGGACGGACGCATCTGTGCGGTCAGGACTCTTGTCTAAGGGTGTAGTGGAAGGGCCGGGAAATACCCATCATCCCACATGATGCCAACAGTCATGTCTTTGGTGGCTTTTACGCGCCTCCAGGGTAACGGGGTTAGGGATGTCTCCGTCTCCCATGGCTCCTGGTCGATGACGGCTCGTAGGAACAGATCTAGATCCTCAACACTCTGGCTTGCCAGAGGCCCGGCGGTGCCGCGGATGGACTCTTGTCCTGCGCTGGGAACTTTGATTCCTGTCCCGGGAATTCGGAGAGTCGTCGGACGGAACCCATATGCACCGCAGAAGCCGGCAGGGGCTCGGATGGACCCGCCAATGTCGGTGCCGACACCGAGCGCAGCACACTTGAAGCCCATTGAGGCGCCCTCGCCGCCTGAGGAGCCGCCGGGTGTGAGCGTGCGGTTGTAGGGGTTCCTTGTGGGACCGGTGAGATTGTTGTTGCAGCAGAGATGCTAGGATAGGTTTAGTATCTGCTCCTTGCAGGTAGACAGAGGTTGCTTACCATCAATGACTGCGGCTGGTTCGTTCGCACATGGAAAACGGCGCCTGCTTTCTCAAGATACTGGACAAGCAAAGCGTCTTCGTTTGCAATGTCGTCGACCCTGAACGCTGTCAGCTGGCGGCTTGGGTTGTTGCACGCTGAATCGTACCATGCCACAAAGCCTGCGTTGCAGGTTCGACCTTTAATTTCGATGTGCTCTTTGATGCTGATGGGGACGCCATGCTATAGTTGACTCCGTTAGGGCTGTTTGTGTTATGATAGGCCAACCTACCAAGGGCCCAGCAAGCTTTCCGGTCCGTTTAAAATGTTCGTCAAGCTCTTTAGCCCTAGCGATGGCTTTCTCTGCCATAAACTCTGTGGCAAAGTTGAGCTGTCAGTGTTAGCGCATCCAAAAGTGAATTGAATGTAGCTTCTGCTTGCGCAGCATACCAACTGGTGACCCAAGACAGCTCGTTTGAGAAATGCAATGACTACTTCCTCGGCACTCAGTAGGCCCGCTCCCATACCTGCCACAAGGGCGGTAGCAGACATCTCGGTGATAGAGACTTCTCTGTCGCTGAGAACACCGCTCTTTCGAGGAAAGTCCTCGACGTTTTGCTGGTGCGCCGGAGGCAGTCTGTCTGCGGGAAGCATCCATTGCTTGGGAACAGAGTTTAGAAGGACGTCTTTAGCTGGACGTGCTCTGATTTCCCAGTTCTGCACAGACATGTTGTATTTCGCGGATTGATTTGACGACAGTGTACCTTTATAGACGAGCAAGCAAGAAGTTAAAGTTACACATGGCGGACGAGAGAGGAGTATATCTTATACCCCTCTCCGAAGACGCTACCATGTATCAGTCCCCTTGACCCCGTCCCAAGCAGATACGTGAAACTAGCTCAGGCTACAACTCCTCATATCTCGGAATCGGAACGCGGCGACGAATTCCAATAGGGACACATTATCCTTCCCCGCGTGTCCGAGAGATAACAATAGACATTGGAGATAGGCCACGGTGGAGATTGGAGAAGCTTTATCTGCCGGACGGTTGTTGATTCGAGAGAACCATCAAACTTTCTCGTTATGACATCGTATCATTGGTTCTTTCGAGCAAGTATATCCGCGCCTGGACGCGGGGTCTTCTGCCACCAGGGCGTATCAGTTGCCTTTTTCGTCCATACAGGTACGGTTATAAGATGAGATTCGGCCATTCTCGGTCAAACGAAGGATCAATCAAAGCAAGAGCGACGGCTCTGTCCTCATTCATGCAGCTGCTGCAATAACTCTGTGATCGTGCAGAGTGACATATCTACCAGGCCAGAAAAAAGCATATTGGCTTCCATCATGGCGGAATGATTCCGCCAGAGATGCGGAGAAGGTCAGAATGGAGATCCAAGCTCGGATCACTGCTTTGATCAGGTTGCTGGAACAAATGCGATGGTATGAAAGGGATCAGATGGGAGGTAGTGAGGAGAGACGAGAGTAATGGCAACTAAAGCAGTTTGGTTGTTGCAGAACCGACATGGCTGTCAGGTGACGGAGAGACATCTCCCACTTCATCTCATTGCTGACATGATCTTAGTCTTACGAACATCCCCTAAGCTATCCATTTTATGCCCAACATGACCTTCGGACAATCTGGTGAATCTCAGAAGATAGAAGATCCATCCTTCTACATCGTATTTCCTTCATAGTTCCTCAAATCTTGTCCACCATCGACAGTGACAATTCCTGCGAACGCAACATCTGCCGGAGAGCAACCGATTGAATGCCATATTTCTGACAACACTCGTTGACCATGCTTATCATCTTGGTAAATCCTGGGACATGCTGATCGGTGACAAGCACACCAATGACGGCTAAGGACTTGTGCTGGCTGATATGCCACACGTTGATTTCATGAATTGAGAGGACCCCCTGAATCTATGCAAGTCACAGTCAGAGCTGAGATGACATCAGAGTAATTCAACATCGCTTACTTTTTCCAGGTCACTTCTTAAGTCATTGAGATCAACGCCAGAGGGTGTACATCCCAAGAGGATGCATCCGGTTTTCCGCACTGAAAGCGTCAGCACCACCTTACAACTCCACAGATGGAGAACAACACACGGAGGGGAACAGAGGATAGTATGATAATGAACGCGATCCATAAACTTGCTGCCGGATCAGCGTAATATCGTCCTTCAAACTTCGTGAACCAGATTATTAATGCAGCAACCATAACGCCGAGATTGTTCACTGCATCTCCGATAACATGGAGCAAAACTCCTAGCATTCCGAGATCATGGCAACCGGATTTTGTCCTCTTCGGTGGAAGCCCTATATTTCCCTGCATCGGAGATTTAGCTGAGCTCAGGCAAGACCAGGAACTGTGCCAAAGAGGGCGTGCCTTGTGTATCCCTTCCTCGTCCTCGGTTCTCATGGACGAGTCTATCGAAGCATCCAACGCGTGTCCGTGACCATGATCGTCCTCTAATGACTTGACATTAGTAACGAAACTTCGCATGGAGGGAGGTAACCTGCCATGAAGAAAAATAACACTGAGGATATTGAGACCCAAGCCAACGCATCCAAGGATGAACATGAGTCTGGGATTCTCGACTTCTGTTGAATATCAGTAAAGTCACCTGCGCATTCCAAGGAGCGACAAACTATGCAATGATATGAATCGCTCCACCGACTGCAATAAAATACTTATTCCCAGCGCAAAGAGAAGCGCCCCGTTAAAGAAAGCTCCCAACAATGGTGCTCGCTGCCACCCAAAGGCCAGAATCTTTGGTTGATCATCGCTCTCAGAAAGCTTTTTTTTGCATATCAGCACCTTCTATGCTCTGCGTTCCTCAAGACCATTATCCCACCTTCAAGGCCGACAAGGCGACAACGAACCCAATCAGGTCAGTCAACTGGACGTTTCAGCAGATATCACCTGGAAGATGAAGCAAAGCCAAAGCATACATAATGAAAGGCATCTGCCACCAGAGCTAGCGAATGAGTGTACAAGCCCACTTTTGATATCAGCTTTGAATTCAGGATTCGTTAATCTGCGCAGAGGACAAATACCTGAGATTTCAGCCAAGAAGAAACATGATGATATCCCGATCACCACCATCAAGCGCTGCGAGCGCGATATACTCATCGTCATTTTCAGGGAGTATTGCCAAAACACTGCTCAGATCATGTATTGAAGAAAGTAGTTGTATGCTAATAACGGAGGGTTAGGAGAGACGGCGAGATCTTCTCCTTTCGTTCTGTGGGTTCTGTGTAACTTCCATGGCCCCGGATATATGCAGAGTCGTGCAGAAGGGTGTTGCCAACTTTGAACATTGCCCTAGCATTCCAGTGATTCATAACATTCGTGGCCTGGCCTCGTGATAATGTGCGACCTTGACCTTATCTAGGCTGAATTCAAAGCAGAACTTATGCTAACAGCTAAACTATTCTTTCTTTCCAAAGCAGGGGGTCACGCAGCTCTGCTATCTAATTCTCGTTTACTTGTTGGTACTCCAATATCTTCCAGTGCGCAAAAGAACTTAACTTAAAGCCCCTTCATTCCTAAGCCGTCTAACGGCCTCTGCGTGTTCCCGTGTCTCGAAACCTGCTCAGAGAACCCCTTGCTGCCCTTGCTAATTGTGGTGGAGATATCCAAGTGCTCATTCGGGAACCATGATCTGGGACAACACCGTATCTCTACTCGATTTCCCCGGACCAACAGCGAACTTGACCCTCTCTAGACCAATCTGTTTCTGTAACCTTGACAGCCTCATTGAGACGCGCTTGGCTTTGAGACGTGCAGTGACCCGGTGACCGTACTAGCGGCACCGTTCTTGCTCGGGCAGTGATGCTTCTTTCGACCGAGATGTATGTCGCGAAAGTCGGAAGAACGCTCGCCGCAGAAAGACGCGCTATTTGAGTCGCGTTCTAGCCGGGAAAGGGTTGTCCATAAACTCTAGAGTCTGGAATAAGAGAGCTTCTGGCCTACAAGAGTGTATAGAGTAGATGAGGCGGGACGATTGATAAATTCAACTATGAACTATTGCTTGATAGGGTATAATCGATGAAAATAAATACGTACATGCAACGGTTAATGCTCGCACAAGCTAAACTCACCCCTCTCGAAGGTCCGGTTCTGTTCCTGCGACTTGCTGGAGCGCTCCTCCATCAATTCCTTGCGGTACTGCTTTGCCTCCTCCATGGACATGGGAGTAGCTTCGAGACCCTCGTTGACCATATTCTGCAACTCAGCCGGGAGTCTCTCGCTCAGTAACTTCTGGACAACCTCCTGCCGTTCCTTCCACCAGTCCTCCTGCTGCGGTGGCACATTCGCCGAAGAAATAATTGAGAGATGGGGGTCTACAAGGAACAAAGCGAGGATCTTGCGATGACCTGGCTTGGTCCGGTCTGAGAGCGCAAACGGCGACACCTGGTGCTGGAGGCTGTTAGGGAAGGTGAGCAAGCGTCCTTGACGAGTGTCCACGCTGCCCAGCACCTGGGTGATGTTGCCCTCGCCCCAAGCGGCCTCAGGATCCAAGCCAAAGATCTCCTGGAGGAATTCGTGTCGGGATTGCTCATATGAGATCTCAGTGATGGCTTCTGTATCCGCGCGTTGCCGGAATGCGAGTCTGCTATCGGTGATGTTCTCGCTGTCGTAGTAGTAGATGGCGGAAGCGCAGATGTGCTCATTCTGTGACAAGTCAGTGTGTGCGTGTGTGCTCCAGCCATCCCGACAAGAAACATACCAGTTGTCCCTCGACGTGCCACGATCCGCCGTCGTACTCGGGCTTCTCCGGGGTCAGCTCGATGTTGGCCAGCTTGACGATCACCTGCAATCCGTTCTGGGCAAAATCCTCACGCAGGTTGACCTGGCCCTCGGCCTCGATTACACGGGGGTGAAACCAGCCCGGTTCCGGGCGTCGGATGGGCTCTCGTTTTTGCCATTCGTCAAATCTTTGATAATATTCATCACCATCCTCGTCTTCATCGCTTGCCGCCTGCGGCTCGGGCTCGGGGTGTTCATCATATTCAACATCATAGTAGGGAATTCGCTTGTAATTATCCTGCACGAGGGTCAAGGCCGTGTTCCACAGCGGGATGGTCTGAGTCAGGATCTTCTCGATGACTTGGTACAGCGGCCGGTGCTTCTTCGGATGCAGGTTATTGATATACGACGCAATGCGACATTCGCCATTGTCAGTGAACTGCACGTCACAGGGAAGCCACTGGAACTTGCGGCTGTAGAGTTGATGGGTGGTGCTTCGCCAGCCGAGGTCGAGGTTGACAGTAGAGTCCTCTTCGGAGGGAACCGCAAGTACCTTGCCCTCCCCGATATTATTCACAAAGTCCTCGAGCCCAATCAGTTGCCTATGGAGAATGCGAGTCCGGCCGTAGACAACCGGGAACAGCGACGGATGGACCAGGTCGACCACCTTGTCGTCCGATCCAGGATGGTAGTCTTTGAGCTCTTTGGGCACATCCTCCAGGGGCCCAACAGCATCTTTCAGCATCTGCCGCAAGTCTTCTGCAATGGCAGTATCGGACTTGACCACGCCAGCATCGAATGCCACGATGTGCTTGGTTTCTCGAAAGACCTCGGCCTTCCACTGCGCCTCCTTGATGATGTATTCCACCATGTTAGGGGTGATATCCTCTCCACTATCCAGTATTTCTCTGCGCCATTTTGCAGTGATTTCTTTGTCAAAGACCTAAATGCAATGTTAGTAATGTGCATTCTAGTGAAGAAAGCAAAGGCACCTTTTTCTCCCAGTCCGGCTTGTCAGTGATGGAGTTGAGCGCTCGCATCATCAAGATCTCCCGTTGGGTGTTCAAGCGTCTGCATACTTAGCTTCAGAGCAATCAAAGCAATCGTATCAGCAAATGACCTACTCAGCGCGGCTACCCTGCAGTGCATTAGGGAACATCTCACGAACCCCCGGGGTCCAGTTCAGGGGGACGGAGTAACCCGGTAAGTCGAAGCGGGTGTTTCCAGTCTCCATTGTCATTGAGTGCAATTGTATTGAGGAAGTGATCAAAGGCTCAGTCAAGAGAGGGGTCTGTCTGTTCGTGTTATGGTGATATTTATACGGAGAAGTATCAGTGATCCCAACGCGTCGTGTGTTTAGGCAACCGGCTGCTGCCTCGGAATTCAGGCGGGGAAAATACGAGAGTGTCACTGGAGAAGTAAATATCGGCTGATATTAAGGTAGCTCTTCTGAAGTGTGACCGTGCTAGAGATAGACTACCGATGATGAGCGCATGAATGACTCGTTTGGGGTTTGCTCATCGTCGGATCTCAATCTCTACCCAAGAGCTACCTTCAGCGAAGGGCTATTATGTTTTCTCCTCGACAATGTCAAGTCATTGACCAAAGCCAGAGATCTTGTTGTCGTCCAGCTCAGATCAGCAATCTTACCATCCATAGTCACTCGTTCCATTTGTACCTTAGCATCACCTTCCTCGAAAGCAGTAGAAAGTAAACAACATGATTTATCGAGCTCCGCCAAATTCGAAGTTCAATCTAACTACTACGAAATTCAGGCCTGCTTCAGAAAAGATGTAACCCTGCGCAACATCCTCGTCTACTTTCGCTTCTCCCATACGGGTATGACTTTTTAGGCGTAAGAGTGGTACCGCCAATGTATAAATGAGTATGTTCTATATATGTAGAATGCGATATACACTGCACCGGCATTCCATAAACAGGCTGATCATGCAAAAGGTATAGAACAAAGCACAAGTCTAGTTAGTATAAACAGTATGAGCTGATTTACATGTTGTCCTCGCTCCAGCGGCTCCTCGCCTTCATCCACGCATCGTGCTCGCTCTTCCCCTCCTGGACGGACTTGCCTACTCCCAAGCCGCGCTCAACCCACTCCTTACTGCCCATCTCGGATAACCGGGAGAGAGCACGGGCAAACGCGAACCGTTCCTCGTCACCGCTGAAGATGGAAGTCGATTTAAGGGCTTGCACTGACAATCCTAAATCGTCCATCATCATGCGCATGGCGTCGGAGAGATCGGAGTGGTCGCCGTTTTCTCCTAAGGAGGATTTGACTTCTTGCTCGGACATGAAGAGGTTGGTGAGTGGGACAGCTGTGGTGAGGACTAACTTGGCCTGTTGAGAGAGATTAGCCGTCGGCTGTTGGGGAAAAACAAAACGACTGAGTTACTTACCCTGCTCTCGTAGACGGCGTCAATAAAAGTGATGAATCGACGAGCCAGATCGCGTTGCTGCAACGTCATCCCCGGAACGTCCGTCACGATGAAAGCGTCATAGTTCCGCACCAGTTCCAAGTAGTCCGCCGCTCCCGTTGCGCTTCCGATGAGCTGCTGGAAAGTGAAACGGGCCGCCTTTCCACTAGCCGACGGAACCTGGATCTTACGGCCCCAGACCTCTTGTGTCTCTGGGTGAGGAGGATCATTGGGATCGCCCAGGAACTCGTACCACTTCTGCGCGTGGCGATCAGCTTCGGGACCGAGCGGGTGGTGGTAAACGGCCGCTGGTGGCCGAGGGATTTTGCGGTAATCGGTGGGCGAATTCAGGTTGATCACGCTCAAAGCAGTCTTGAGAAGATTGATGCACGGAATGAAGGATTCTCGCTGGATGCCGTTCTTGTACAGATCATCGGGATGACGGTTCGAGGTTGTCACGAGCACGACACCGTGCGACATGAGAGATTCAAGAAGTCTAAGAGAAAGTCAGCTGAGCCCTTGCCTCCCAATACCCAGGCACATACCTCCGCAAGATCATCGCATCAGCAACGTCCGTACACTGAAACTCATCGAAACACAACACGCTAGACAACTCCGCGATATCCGCCGCCACCAAAGGCAGCGCGTCAAAGTCATTACCGTACTGCATCTTCACCACGTGCATGCGCTTATGTACATCCTGCATGAAGTTGTGGAAATGGATGCGAGACTTGGACTTGATGTTGGCCGGCAAGGTCTCATAAAACAGATCCATGAGCATCGTCTTCCCGCACCCCACGTCACCATACATATACAACCCCTTGGGGAGATTCTCAGGGATCTTCGACTCCGTATTTGCGCTCTTGCGCCCAAACAGCGAGCCGAAGAACGACGACTTGGGTTTCTGGTCCAGCGACTCAACGCTCGGGTGAACAACGGCCGGAGGAGTATAACCTTTCAACACCTCGTGCAGGTCCTGCAGCTTTTGGACAATCTCTTAACTCTGTCAGCTCATCGTCGCCTCTGGAAAAGCAGGTACAGAAAACACCCACCCCTCTGATACGGATCATCCCGCAACCGCCCCTGCTGCACCCGCTCCTCATACTCCTGCAACGGCCCACCAGACGCCCTAGCCCTCGCATCCTCCGTCGCTCCCGCAATACTCTCGGTCTGAGGCTGAGTCGCAGCCGCCGTAGCAAAGCGCCGCATATACGCTCCGGTCCGCGGTTGCGCGTGACTGGCATTCAACCAAACACCCTGCACCTCCACCGCCTGACGACGTGCCGCGCCATTGCTGCTATGTACACTCCGCCTACATTCCTCGATCACCCGTCCACGTCCGGATCTCCTTGCCGCCAACCCTGGTGCCCAGCTCCTCAGCGCCGAGGGAAGGGACTCAGCGCAGAGTTTCGCAGATGGCCGACTCATTTGTTTCTTTGTGAGTCGAGGTAAGGTGTCCTGGCGGAAAGGATCGTAAACGCTAGTGTACAGGTATGTGGTCGTAGGCTTGCGGTATTGGGGCCCGATTCTTCCGATCGGATATACTTCTATGGCCGAAGAATCGACAAATAATGGGTCAAGTGCGGCGGACAAGCGGGGAAATGGAAAGCAAGTCGGTGTCAACAAAGCGAGTACGCCTTATAGCTTTCGTAGAAAGGCATCAGTACCCTTGTTGGAATAGTTTTCAAGTTCCCGAAGACTAAGAGTGAAGAGAATGAGAAAGATGCGCGTATGTCAATCGGCAGATGGCAATCGAATTCCATCAGCACTGCGTTGGCCTGAGGCGAGAAAGAACCGCCGGATTTCCGACGACCGGAATCATGTGACTCGGAACCCGGCAATCGAGGCGGACTTTCTTCCGGCGCAGTACAACATACCAGGTAGGAGTACGGAGAAGGAATGTTGTGCTATGTTATGCTGGAGGATAATACTGAGGAAAAAACATATCACTATACGACTGCATGCAGGTAGAGAAGCCTACATAGAGGTGTATATATGCAAAGAAAACATATGTACATGTGATGGACAAGCGTCAAGAGGGTATGGAAACATCACAACAAGTCATATGCCCACTGGACAGAATCCAATCCAAAAAAAAGAAAAACAGCGAAAAGGATATATCAACCAAGAGAAGTACATAAGGGCATAAACATCAAACATATCGGACATCGCATCTGTCATTTTTCAACCACATCAAACAGTCAGAAAGCGCTCAAAAGGACTGATTTTTCGAACATGAACATTGAACAATATAATAGGACAAGACCAGGAACTCCATACACCGTCTCCACCAGTCGATCAGAATTGTGGCGGGGTAAGCTGAGACAAAGGCAGATGCAAGGGACAACAATCTATCGCAAACTTGCATCGGGCAAATCATGATTCTATGCATGCTTTCAAGAAGAGAAGGAAAAGTGGCATGGGTTTTCTTATGCAAGCCCGACGTATAGGGTGAGCTTCGAATTCCGTTGAATGGCGGTGTCAAGGTCACTGTCGTTGTTCAGGTCCATGTACGTGCCGGACGGTTCGTCCTTATATGTGACCACGATTTCCTCATTGACCTTGAGACGATCTAATAGCTTCTCGCGGAGCTGCTGGAAACTGATATCGCTAGGGACGCGAATGGCAATCAAGTCGTCCTGGAAGAAAACCTTAACTTTCATGGCGCCCCCGCTTGACGCTGTTGACACTTGAGTAAGAGAGCTGGCCTGCCGGTTCATCGGCCCTGGTCTGTCAGCCGGAAGCGAGACGGAGGGCTGACTGCGCTGGTGCGAAGTTCGGTCGGAGTGCGAGCTCATCTGAGCCTGAGATGACTGGCGGGACGCGCTGCGCGATGCCTCCTGCGTGGAGGAATGGTGCGAGCCACCCGAGTACCGAGCATCTTCTCCAAACGCGCTCGGGTCAATTTCAAAGTCACCTGGACGAGGCGCGAACAGCTGACGGACCAGCTGACAGCGGGAGATATGAGGAGGCATGGACAGGAGCTTCTTTATGTATTCGTCCAGGTTCTGGCGACGGCCGTTGGAAATCGCATCGGTGACATGCGTCACAGGTCCGGGCATGAATGGCAATGTGCGCGGCTTGCCTCGATTTCCGGCCTCCTCCTCGAATTGGGTCAGAAGCGCGATCTGGAAATCGTAGAAGTCATGATAATAACGGGACAACTCCCAGCAGCGGCCGTCCTCCATCTTGGCCTCAATAATATACCAATACTTGTCGTTATCAAAGCAGTACCGGGGAATGGACGCGGCTACCGGAGCGACCAGAGGCTGATGGTGATTTTGCATCGGCGGCTGCGACAGGTGTTGAGGTAGGGACGCTTTGCTTGCGTTCCGATTATGATAGCCCTGTACAAGAAAACAACATGAGCATCCACATCGCCAAAGGAAGAGAGCAAGCAGGGACACTTACGTAGGCATTTCCATTTTGGCCTGTGTGGCCGGCGCTGTTGCGCCCCATGGACATCTTCTCAACTCCAGAGGTCACGGACTGCATTGTAGATGCGGCAGAGTCGATCTTGCCGAGGGTGATACTGCTGTTTTTATATTCTGCCGTCATTTTCTTCCATTCCTCGACCCTTGGCACACCGGCGCGCTTGACTGCCTCCAATGGATCGGTTACCGCTTGACCGGTTTGCATGTCGCGGAGTTCGATGAACGAGACGGGGATCAAACCGGGACCACCTAGACGACCGATCGGCTTTGCGACGAACCACTCTGGGTTCGATTGGGCGATGACAATGATCGCTTCCCCCGCTTTCGCGTCGAGTTCATCCGGTCGCTCTGCTTGGAAGTCATACTGGACGATACCATAGACCATGGCGCTCGAGGGCTTTCCTAATGTCGACATCCTGGGAGCCGCGGAGGGGTGGTGAAGTTGCGTGGGAGTATGGTCGGGGGAAGGAAACTGAGCGGGACCACGGTCTGAGAAACCCGAGTCGTGCGACTCTTTCTTCTTATGAAGATCGACCGACCCGCCACTATCTCTTTCGTTTTTGCCGATGACCTCAAAAAAGGAGACGGGCACCAACCCCCTGGCACTAGGGATGAGGGGATTGCACGCTTCGTACCAGTCCGAATCGTCCTCCCTGCTGATAACGTGGAAGAAGTCGCCCTTGCTGAACGCTAATTCTTGCGTGTTCCCGGGTTCCGGTTGGTAGTCGTAGAGAGCTTTGATCACCTAAACGTGAAAAAGGGACGCGCGGTCAATACCAAGTTCCAAGAATCGACAATGCGACTGGAATGAGGGGGAGTAATTTGGAAGGGGGAGGGGGTGGAAAGTGGTAGTCCAGTTATACACTTCCAAACGCGGTCCATTCAAAGCCAAATGAAATGTTGGAGGGAAAGGGGGCCGCAGCGCTTCATTTTGTTTTCGGGGGTTAGGATAAGGCTTACCTTCTTCGGGGGCAGAATCGCAATGGCTGACTTGGGAGTGATTGAAAGATGATGGTGGTGGTGGTGAGATTTGGGGTCTTTTTCCCCTTTGAGAGATCGCCTGATGGCCTATATATTTTGAACTGTATGTTATTATTTTGCCATGACAATAAAGGAGGGCAGTGTGATAAAAAAAAGAGTGTTCAAGTCTTGACAGAAAATAATGACGCTGATGTCCGAGCACAGAAATAAGGAAATAAACACTAAAATCGGAGTCGGAAGAGAAGAGAGCACAAGCGACTACCATAATCGAGATAGACGAGAGGCGGGGTATGGATCATTATGGTGGAAGGGGGCAAGGCGGCTGCTTGAAACGAAGGGGTCGCGCAAAGACCATGAGGTAGTATCAAACAGCTTACAATCAAAACATACCTTCATTCTTTCTTCAAGAACAACGAACTAGTGGAATCGTACTGATCACACTGTATTCGGCTGGGGAGGTTGGATCAACGACAGCCGTGTATACACGGTTGGGAGACTCAAGGGGATTGCGAAAGAGCGAGGGCGGTTCGAGAGGCAAGGCAGAAAGAAGCAATATAACGACCCAGAATCAAATAGAAAAAGAGTGTAACAAGAGGACAACAAAGTAATCAGATTCTTGAATTCATACAAAGAGAAAATGAGTGTGAGAGACCCCAAGTCAATGTCTCTGTCTTTGTGCGTGTTTGTGTGAATAAGGAGAGAAAGCACGTTGACGTTGTAGTCAAAGAAATGATAAAGTAAATGGAGATCGCCGTTCAAATAATGACAATAATGCCAGTAAGAAAGAGTGTGGAGAGTAGTCTAGCCGCAGCAGTAGTAATAGTAGTAATAGTAGTAATAATAGGTGCTTATCGTCTCTCGTGCTCGATTACTACCGTGGATACGTGAGGTTTGGTTGTTCTGGATTGCGAAAGAAAGTGGCCCGCTTTGGTGGTGTCGCCCCTGAAAGGGAAAAAGAAAGACTGCTGGCTTGGGCTGGCTGGGAACCCTGTCGGTTTTCAGAACCACTGCAGGAGTGCAGGCTGGTTGACGATGGTATTATCGATCAATCAGCTGAGAGGGAGAAAAGCCGCTATGAAAAAACCTCTAATGACGATAGACACGGAGTCACCCAGTAGGAGTATTTTAGGTACGTAGTATTTTTCTACACCAGCTGAAAGCCTTATGGGAGTGTATGAAGTACTTCCTTGTTTTCCTGGAGTAGAGGACTCGGTGGTTTGAAGGGCTGTGATCTACTCTTTGTAGATACTGGAAACGCATATAGATGACAGCGAAGTTGTTCTCGCCTCTCCTAGAATCCTCGACATTTCGAGCTTTCAAGCCTTGACAAGGTTTCAAGAAGTATTTTATCCAGAGCTATGATGCAAAGGTGGCGGGATCCCACCACGCGCTCCTTGAAATTCAGCTAGGAGGGAACATAGCTATATCGGTAGCGATGATTATAGGTACAACAGGTGAAATATCAGCAACGACCTGACAATGATTGAATCAACCATCTCGAAAGAAGGCATGATTGTAAAGTTGTACATTACTATGATGGATACGGAGTACTTACCCTGTCTATCATGCTATGTGGGGATGATGATACAGTCCACTTTTTAGAAGTAAACCTTCTTTGTTTCTCTCATTTTTTAAGCCAAAGTCAAATAGCCAATGAATATCTAGCACTGCGTTTCAAAGGTCCTCATTCAAGTTTGTTGTAGATGGCCTTCACCTGAAAATGAAATGATGATCATCCACACTTTACAAGTTTACAGTTATTCTGGAAATGCCTGGACCATGGCTGGATACCCAACAGGGGACTGGGTATGGACTGTACCTTACAGCGACTAATCTGGTAAGGCACCAAAGCACTGGACCACTGCAGTGCATCGGAAGGTGGTCCCCAGTCCCGGCCAATCCTACCAGAGTTCCTTAGGGCGGGCCAACTGTGGTTAATGCACACAATCCTTGCGCCTACCTGTCGGGCAGCATTACAATTTACAAGATCTTCCACTATCAGTTCGAAAGAACCTGCTAGAATCCATCAAATGTGCTAATGAGCTGCTAGACTAATTTCCCACCATTCGTCAAATCAAGGGCGATGTGACAGATTCAGCCAAGACTTATGAACGAACCTATTCCACCCATCGCATTGTGGGATGGCAGCCACGGCACATGGGGTTTCGGTCGCCACCAATCTGACTCCTTAGGTTGTTCTTGGTAGCTGTGGACTCGTGGAGGCGCTACCCTTAGTACTGACAAAGATTCACAGGCCTGGCCAACCAATCTGCCTATCTTTCATGCTAATTGGTCAATTCACAACTGTCAATATCTCAACTTCTGATAGATATCCTCAGACAGCGAATGAATTGTCGCAGAACATCTGACACATGTGTATGCTTGTGATGATAAGTTAAGACTTCAAGGGCTTCATCACAGCCCGATGTCCTCATAAGCCTAGGCTTTTAACAATGGAAATGATCATTAACATGATACTTGACCTTCAATAAGCCGGAAACATGAGAACCCAATCACTACATAGGTCCTCCACAATCCCTACAGTTCTGGCTTCATCTCGCGACAGCCGGACGATGCTGGATCCATCATTCAGTCGATACAGTCCTTCGTCAGGCGCATCTGTCCAATACCGCGTATACACATCCCTGTTGATCGCAATGTACCGCAGTGGCGACATCTCTGCCCTGTCTTCTCGAAGCTGTATATGGTACGAAAACAGTTCGTGAACGAGGGAAATTCGGGATTTCTCCTGCTCTCTGTCCAGTTCCCGGTCTTCCTGGAACAGCCGTTCCTTCTCCTCCTCGCTCATATGGTGAAGATGGTACGGCTCATGCCATGGCGTTTCAAGATCGGACAAGAAAGCTGCCAGATGTGGCCAGGAAAGATGAAGGGTATGGAGATTGGGCAGACAAGGAAGGACATCTGACTTCAGGATGTCAAGTTCGTCTCGATTATGGATCGGGACAATGAGTTCCTCTAATGCTGTACACCGGGCGACAAAGTGTGTCAGCAGTTCCCGCGACTTCTTGAGTCTCTCCTTGGAATCGTCCCAGACCAAGGGCCCTGAGTAGCAGAGTCGACGCCATGCGTGTCCAGTCTCGTGCAATGGAACCGAGTAGATGGGCTCGCCCACGTATTCAGCCGTACGAAATTCACCTGTAGGCTCGGGGGGACTATCCGGTTGCAATGTGTTGCCGTACTCCAGTACATCGAGGGCGTCTAATTTCAGAGGTGCTTGGACATCCTGCAGGAGCTGGACAAGGCGTAGAATATCCGGGCCGAATCGCTCCACGGAGATTCTCTTGAGGTTGATTGCACGTTTGAAAAGGGTCGGGTCTATAGACTCGTAGGGGACAACCGGGCCCTCAAGCTCAGAGGAAAAGTAGTGCATATTATCGAGCCGTAAGGAAGTGAGATGAGACAAGTCCGTCAAGCCATCGAGATAATCCGCCGTCGGTTCAAACCGCGGGTTACTGCACGGCATCGTGCCGATTCCCAGGTGCAGGCTTTCAAGTTTAAGAGCGGGCTGCTCAAGTTGCTGTCGTCGCGAGCGAAACTCGGTGATGACCATGCAAAGGAAGTCGTTGGTCAGTCCAGAAGCCGTTGTCCAGTCCAGCTTCAAGCTGAGTCCTAGGTGCCTCAGCCCCGGGGATGCAAGCTGGACTTCGACCACATCAGAGTTTCGGTCCGTCCATGCACGTTCTCCCAGACGATGGAGCGCGAGTGACTGCAGGTTCTTGAACTGGGGTAGCCTCCATGTGAAATTGAAGCGTGGATTTTGGGCGTGATAGAGGAGGATGGTCTCCAGATGTTGGAGGCTTTGAAGTTCGTGCAGAACACTGCTGTCTTGGCCATCGAGCGCTTGATCCAGAAGGCCGGCTCAGAACCCTCAGAGTCTAGTAGTCCACGTTTTTAGTAATTATAATCACCATCGCTGTGGTGTGCATGGAAATTCCCTAGGAGGGTTCGTGTCGAACCTACTTGAACGATCGTAATCCAGGCATCTGTCGTAAAGAAGTTGCCAACAGCTGAAGGAGCTCCTCAGAATTACTATCCTCCCACACATCGCTCAAGAATTCGATATGATATGCTTGTGTTGGTACTAAATGACCTGAGTTGACCATACGGCGCCATTTCGCGATAGTGCAGCCATCGATAACAACCCGTTTGTAAAGGAGGGGTAAGCAGATAGCATGAAATCGCTTCGAGACGCATGACAGCATCACCAGCGTCGCGGGACTAAGTTGCGCGACAATAGCGCATACAATCTCTTCGGGTAGTCTGGTCAGCATGGTTGACAGAGATGGTTGTGTCGCAGAGTGTGCCGGAAGCGACGAGATGAAGAGCAACAACTATACAATTGGGGTCCAGATTTAAGTTAGTTCAGGCCTACTGCCAGGTATGATCGAATCCTCCTATCTCAGCTTCCAGATAGATACATAAACTGCCGAGTACTCCAGAATATCTTGATATCACAAACAGTTCAAGACTTGAACATAGAAAGTCCTCTCCTAGCAAGCCAGGATCATCTATACCATACAGCCCGCAACGCACCCAACCCGGACTGCAACATCTTTCCGATAACAGATACCGGTCCCATCGCCCAGCATCCAGCATCCACCGTCCCAGATCCCAATTTCTCCACCTTCTCCGCTCGATCCCAGAATTTCGGGACTGGGTCAAGATTCCTGAATTCCTCAAGGATCAAGTTCCTCCGACATCGGGCACAATCCTAGCTTACCGTGCTACCAGACGTTGAGAGTCTTGTAGATCGTGGATCGGATTCTAAATCGGACAGGGGGCGATGACACAGCTGCTGCATCTCGATGCAGGTACCCTTGCATTATTGCATATTGGAATAGCATATCAGCCAATCGGGGCTACAGTACGGAGCAATTGTTTGACACGCCGATGACTACGTCAGGCAGTCCGTCGATCTGCAGAGTTGGAGCAATTAAACCATGCGGTGTGATCCAGGCAATGAGACTCTCCTCAACGAGGGGCCTATATCTGCAGACTGAGCTTATGCGAAAACTGGCTAATGTCTTATCACGACTGCAAAAGATAGCGACCTCTGGTGCTGAGAGTACTTTTGACATTGCTAAAGTATCACTAAATTACGAGTACTGAGAAGTTAAATGCTAACCACTTCCACAACCCATCCGTGACAACGCCAAATTTCAGAGAAAATAACGCTACCGTGCTTCCAGGCTCAGCTGAGGTGATCTCAAAGGCCAAGAAAATATATGCAAGACGCCGTCAAGGGCCGAGGAGCATAGACAAGACGAAGCGGACGTGAGCGGGAAACACCAGAGGCACCGGTGCCAGTTGACTGCCTATGCCGTTCAATGGAAAAAAGGGGAAGAAAACGAAACGAAATCAAGGTGCAAGGGTATCGAGAGCACTGAGAAACGGGGAAACTCATATATGCCGATAAGGAGCGGGATCTGGACGCTCGCTGCAGTAACGAAAAACTAGACTCGATATCAAATCTGTCCTTTGATATCAACGACTCTGTGGGCTTCAGACTTGGCCGCCTCGAAGAGTTGCGCAGCCCTGCCGCTCGTGAGCAGCCTCACGGATCCATCTTTCTCTTGGAGTAAATCCTCGGAGGCGTGGTCCAGGATAAAGCGTGCACTCTGTTCATCGGACTCAAAGCCAAGTTCCTCAGTGATGAAACGTATCTTTACGTCGGGTTTGTAACTGTGATCATCAAGTCAGCCCGCAAAGAAATGCACACAACGCCGGAAGAACACTTACGCTTTACAGACGGCCGCAAGTGCGGAAAGTCGCTCGCGGTCCACAAACATGTCCATCAGATAAGCTCCCATATTAGGGGTGTCGAGGTAGAGCTGGAAGAATCGATGATAGTTTCCCAGCCCAAGGGCTGAGCGGACATCCAAAGCATGTTTAACAGCAGGGTCACGCTTGTCTGCTGCTGTTAGATCGGCCAACGCATCGTTCATAGCCGTCCAGTTGCGAGTGTGGATGAAATAAAGAATACGATACGCCTTAAATTCTGTAGGATGCCCACCGAGATTTTGGGCATATAACGCTCGCAGCTGTGTCTGACATTGATTATACTCACCAAGGTCTCCCTTCTCCAGCGCAATGCGGGCATGAATCTCATAGACACTGACAGTGAACTCGTTTCTGATATGCTGGACTGTCAGATCTTGTCGCAGAGACTTGAACTGATCGCAAATATATCCATAATTGTTATCCTTCTTCCACTTCTTTTTCAAGAGATCCAGGGTCTTGTGCAAAACGTGTAGTGGGCGAACGGTGTCTGGATTTGGAGCTGAAGTCAAACGGAAGTAGTTCTTCTCCAGCTCCTGGCACCGTCCAACAACAGGGCCTTGGTTGGCACTAGGCGCTGGAGATTCACCACGGGATGAGGATGGTGAAGAGCCATATCTGGCCCGTGGTTCTTCGAAACGTTTCCTCCGCAGTTCCAGATTAGCTTTTGACTTACTTGGGTTCTTATGATCAACACGCTGGCGCTTGTCTGCTGAGGGATAAGTACTTCGATCTCCAAATGCATGATTGTTGTTAGTCTGCCTCCACGGTGGACAGCTGTCTTTGTCCCCGTACTGGTACTCAGCCGATTTTCTTTTCCTAGAGGCGTCCTCGGTCACGGTGTCCGGTTTCTGAGCAGCAGTTAAAAGAGAAGCACTCCAACCTGACACATCAGGGTTGGTCAGGATCTGGTTGCGCTCGTTTTGAATCATGACTTGCGGTAGGGGCAATGCATCCCAGTTGATCTGCTCCAGCTGATTCTTCTCCGCCGCCTCGGTGATGACAGTCTTCAGCTTTACCTCCATCTCCTGCCTATTGACTCCAGGCATTTGGTTCTCAGGGGCGAAGCTTCGTTGTACATATGATCGAAGGGGTACTGGCCATTCTACTCGTTTGCGAGGTGCTTGAGTTGTCGTTGGCTGCGGTTGAGGTGCCATGGTGGTTGTAGAGGTATGAGCAAAGCTACGGCGTGCTTGAACAGGGATATATGCAGGGGTAGCTAAGTCACAGTTAGTAATTGAATAGGCAAACGAATAGAATAAGAAGACACATACCATGTGCAGGAAAGTGAGGGGCCGTAGCAGTAGCGGACGCGGTAGCACGCCAAGGTGGGATACCGGAACTCATGATGGCAGAATCTTGTACAAAAGCAGGAAAGGAAAAAAAGAGAAGTAGGAAATATGGGAAAGGAGAAAAGTATATCAGAATCGAAAAGCGAAGATGAAAAGGATTAGACTACGCGTTGCCTGGGTCTCGAGGAGAGTGATCAGATTTCCATTCATACACGCCAGTAAGCTGAGAAGTTGGCCAGGTCACCTCGAAACTAGTATGGTTATGAGAGATAGTAGGCCAACTAGCAGGTGAGGAGTGAGTGAGGTCGAGTAGACAAAGCTATCTTAATGATAGATGTCGTGATGACCCTAGGTCCAAGAGCAAAAATGAGGCCTTTAAAAGGAAGGAGGTCAAGGTTCTCGCTTACTTTCTCTGGCCTGGTGTGGCGGAGAGAAAACGAGGATGCGCTAATGGTAGCTCTCACTACCTGTACCTCCATATCTACTGCACGCTCCTCTTAGTCTACCTTACGTCAGCGGGGTGAGTCGAGATGGTTCGTGACTTGTGATATTTCTGGAATTGGACTCGATTGTATATTCTCTTCACGGTTAAGATGGTGGAGAGATGCTGGCTGAGCTTACTAGATGTTCTTCAAGTCTCTGGATCTGACCACTGCGCTCCGTCCCTCGTTATTGCCCGATGAGACTTTGCTCTTCGTCCAGGATGCGGTGGGGTTATATGAAGGGTGAGTTGGCAGGAAGCTGTTCCCCAGTTGTTCCTTTGTATGTGCGATTGCCTTGGCATTAGGAAGCTTACTGGCGAGTTTTGTTCGTATATACAGGAAATTCAAGGTTCCAAATTATCAAAACGGCCATGCGTACCTCACATCCCACCGAGTCTGCTATGTCGCTGTTGACGAGCCACGCAAGTACTCAGTCGCCATCGACTTGAAGGAAATCGATCGAGCGGATTACCAAGTATGGTTGATGGTTGACTCCGTACTGTCATTTGCTCCGAGCTCACCCTTTCCAGGCAGGGTTTCTAAAGTCGTCTTCGAAGGTCATCTTGCACCCTAAACCCGCAAAGATTGACCTCAAGTCAAAGAGCGCAGGGGCTAGCCCCTCTGCATCACAGTCTCCAGCTCTGCTGTCCGGGAGATCGCAGTCTCCACTCCCAGCAACCCCATTTTCATTACACAAGCAGCCAGCGCCGAAGCCTATGAACGCGACCTGGATCTGCCCCATATGCTCGTTCCCTAATCCGGTGCCTTCTAATTTCGACCCAGCAACGGCTACCGCTTCTACTCAGTTGCCGCCATGCTTGGCTTGTGGCATAAAGCCTCCATTTACGACCGTCCTGAAGGCTGCAATCACAGCTGCCGCTAGCCGCGAAGGCACGCAGGTAAATCCAGCTCCTGGTCAACCCGGAAGCAATGATGATACAGTCGTACGCAAGCCTAGCACCTCGACACCGTGTCCCAGATGCACATTTGTGAACCATCCATATCTTCTGGAATGTGAGATATGCGGCGCTCCCCTCGCCTCCGCAGTCGCTCGAGGAGCCTCTGCCGAGAACTCCCATCGTTCAGAATCCCCAGCGCCGGTATTCGGACAAGGAAACATCGCCAATACTGAGACTTTCGAGGTTGTCAAATTATCCTTTCGCGGAGGCGGTGAAAAGACTTTCTATGAAAGGCTGAAAGGCGCCTTGGTCCAACGGAAGTGGCTGCTCTACGATGCGCCTCCTGTTCCGCAGCAGCCATCGCAATCCTCCGCCACGCCGGATTTTACAATAGCCTCTGCTGCCGTTGCTGCCAATGGTTCCGCGCCAGCGCAACCCCGGTCCCCCGCAGTAGGAATCGCGGGCCTTGAGCAGCGGAGACTTGAGGCTCGTAGAAACAACGAGGTGGTAATAGGCAGCTCTTTTGAGGATCTTGAAGCCTTGATGGCGTCTGCTAAACGAATCGTTAACCTTGCTGAAACGCTCGCCAGGGAATCAGGTATGGCCGGTGACGAGTATTCTGCAGCAACCAGCGCAGTGCTCTCCGAATCCGCTGCCGCTCTTGGCATGATCACGACCAAAGATATGCTTGGCTCTGGTGCTGAGGACTTATATCTCTCCGAACTTTCACGGAACTTGGCTGAGTACCTCACCGACGACAGAAAGGGTATTTTACAGAAAGAAGGCGGCATCATGAGTCTGATCGATCTTTGGGCAATTTTCAACCGCTCCCGAAATGGAGTAGAACTAGTCAGTCCTTCTGACTTCCAGAAAGCAGCGGAACTGTGGGAGAAATTGAAACTACCTGTTCGGCTGCGGCGATTCAAAAGTGGTCTTCTTGTTGTTCAACGCTACGACTGGAGCGATGAGAAGACCATTCGGCAACTGCAAGAATGGATGGCGGAACTTCGTCAGATACCGCCCGCCGATCCGGTACCCTGGGACTGGCGTCAATTTGGTCGTGCCGTGACAGCACAGGAGGCTGCTCAAAGGTTCAAGTGGAGCGTCGGAGTGGCAGCAGAGGAGCTAGAAATGGCTGAGGATAAAGGTGTCCTATGTCGTGAGGAAGGCATCGAAGGGTTGAGATTCTGGAGCAACTACATTGTCTGACCTGTCTTCGATGAATAGCATTGATCCGAGGGTGTCAAGCTGGCCATATGAAGGAGTCCTTTTGTACATATTGATATAGCGTATTCGTTTGCATGGGCCCTTTACCACAATGACGCCGTCATGACCAAGAGAAATGAATTTTTTTATTGAAGCAGCTGCTGCCTCGTTCTCATTATAGGTATAACCACAAAGAATCATACCACTATTTCTATGGAAGTGTGCCTTGTGGCGAATTCTTACCGAGAGCTGTCATTGAATCTATCGACCCCGCATGGCTGCTTATCTACAAGCTCTCTCCGCCCTTGGGGAAGCTCCCTCGCTCCTCATAGTTAGACCAGTCCATCATCTCTGTTGTGACTTCCATTTGGTCTTCATCATTCTTATCTTCGTTGATGCTTGGCTCTAACCAAAGCTTTCAAAGCTGCGGTGATGTGAGCATCTAGATTGTTGGCTGTCATAACGCAGTCAGGTATGGCTCGCTAGCTTTTGGCTACATCTTCACTATCGAGAGATTTGATAAGTTAATCCATTTAACTTAAAGAAGAACGTTCGAAATGGCGTATAGCGCACTGCTATCGAATCCCAAACCTTTCAGATGCTCGAGAGCTATTCCAAGATATTCTCAAGTTCCATACGTCACTTTCCCCCGAGTGTCGAGCACAACTTCAATCCAGAGCCGAGGGATATGGCGGTATACATACCATCGGCATGGGAGCAGAAGCTCTGACGAACGAAGGAGATTGGAAAAGTATCAGCGCCATAGTCCTTCGAAGCTAAGAGACCAAGGATGTGGTCACCGTCGACAATCACAATCTTCATTCGACAATCATCATCCCTGGTGGAGTCCTGGCTGGGGATGGAGCCGGTTGAAGTGGAGCGTCCCACCATATTTCAATGAACGTACGCCCATGAACGACCATTGGGAAACACAAAGGGTGCGTTTGGAGCAGCGGATGGAACAAATAAAGAAGGAGATCGAGGCGGATCCTTATGCGGCTTTATTCGGGAGGAGGCTTGAACCATTCAAGTCTTCGCACAAGCATGAGAATATTTTCTCTTCCTTGTTCCAGTCCATTTTCGGTCAGGGGTCAAAGGCAGAAGCTGAGCCTAAGACGACTGACACGACTGCGCGTGTGAAGGTGGATGCTGTGCATCCATCTGATACTCGACCTAGTGACAAACAGCCAGCAAGCCCCGGAATCGAGGTCAACACATATGAGGAGCCGGCGAAGGATGATACTGGAGGCTATGAGTTTGATCCAATCACTGGCCGCATGTTCCGGAAGAAGGGGTACAGTTGTGAGGAGTCTCGGAATTGCAAGCACACCGAAACTCCCAATATATCGATTCATTCGAATACAATTCAAAGTGACGCCGCTCAAAGTACTGGTTTCCTCTCCCCGGTAGATCGCTCAGAACAACCAGACCCTAAAGGGGTTACAAAGACTGGAGCCCATGAAAACACCGTGCAATATGGAAGCGTCGATGGCCCGAGTCCTCAAACTACCACACAAGGCCCAGGCGAATACGCCTATGGCAGCAGTAACCTACCTGCGAAGCCAGGAAATTCTGATGAAGACATCCTCAAAGAGCCTACTGAGCCTCAGGACGAATCTACGGCTTTTGCAAAGGAAGTAGCGGCGTCGGACATTGAAACGACCAACGAGCTGTTATCAACTGACCATGCTCATTTAGAGGCTCACAATGTGCCTCCCTCTGCGGTTAGCCATCAAAATGAACCGTCGTCAAGCGCCCCCGTGCAAACACAAAATCCGTTAGCTACACCACGTATGGCACGCAACGAGGTTAAACAGCATGAAGAGTGGATTACGCAAGCAGAAAAGGCTGAAGATCTGGATATTCTACGCGCCAGTGACATTCGCACACGGTACGAGCTGGAGGACAAGGATCAGGATTCGGAAGAGCAATTAAGGGAGAAGCGACGCAAACTGGACCTTGCTTATGAGATGGCCAAAGACCCTGTCAAAGACCTAGACGCTCAAAGAATTCGGAAGAAGTACGAAATCCATGAATCTTCCGAATCAAAGGAGACGGTTCCGGAGCCCCCTGAATCACCAGAGCCTCAATCACACTCTCACAGTTCGACGACTGCAAGTACCTCACTTCCTCGTGCTGAAGAAGTCTTTCACAACGTGAGCGTTGATCCAAATCATGGAGCAGAGGAGCAGTACAATCAGGTTCAGGTCTCTCCGAATGATTCTTGGGCAACAACCACATATCGTGTTCTTGTATATGATCCCTCTAGCTCGCAGGTGATGGAAGCAGAGACGAGCTCCTCACTGCAGTCGACGGCTAAGCTGCTTTCGCCCGCGGAAGTCCTTTCTCGTTTGAGCCATCCTGCCAAGTTCGTGCCGTACCTCGCTAAAATGCACAACGATGGGTACGAAATTGTCTCTGGTGGCGAGGATATCATTGTCTTCAGACAGGCTTCCAAGAGCGGCTCAGTTATCCGTGATGGTTTAGCAGCACAACTGGCTTCTGCTCAGTCAGACCACGATGAAGATATCCGAGCGGCGACTGCTCCTTCTGACGTGTCTCCCAATCCGGCCATTGAAAGCAACGCTGAAGCTTCAAAAGACACTGGTCATGCAAAGGCTAGGTCCAGAGTTCGAACAGCCCTCCGTAGAATGCTCATCGGCGGTGTAGCGACGGCGGGAACATGCTACGCTATTGGTGTTGTTGTCGAGTATTTTCGCACCGGGGGCCAAGACGGACTGGGTATTGATGGATTTACCGAGTTCGAGTCTGAAAGGCGTCACAGAGACCGAGAATAGAGGATCCTTTTGGCGATTATCTCATTTAACAACAATTTGTGACAACATTGTGATCATATTTTGGTGTTTGTACAGAAAAATGACAACTCTATACTCTATCCTCACTTGCCTTCTGTTTCGTTTACGGTGGACCTCCTATTTGAATGGAATGTTGCAAAAAAGCCAAGTGGAACTGACTGATTCGAATAGCTGACTCTATCTATGTACCAAGAGCATCTGGTCCGGGCTGCATGATCGTTAGAACAAGCCAGAATCGGAATCCTCCTCCTCCTCCTCGAGTGAGCTATCTTTCTCTTTGTCCTGCCACGCAAAGTCTTCCCAGGGCTTACGCCAACCTCCGAATCCTCGAATACGATCATGGATGGAGCTTCGCTTCTTTCCCTTCAGGCTCGCCTTGTTCTGTTCTTCCTCACGCTTCTTCCTTTCCGTCTCTTCCAACTCCTTTTCTCTCTTTGCTAGCGCCTCTTCTATTTTCGCCGCCCTTTTGCGGGTGTCATGTACCTCCTCCAACTCATCATCTGATTCATCAACAGGATAATTCTTGAACGCCTGCTGCAGGACGCCGCAACGAGCCCGCCCGCTCATCATGTAAATGAACAGAGCCACCAGCATCTTGACGGCTGCCCGAAAATCTTGCTTGCGCCAGAGATCAAATTCCTGGCTGCCCAAGACTCGAAGATGACGTGGATTCGGATCGTTGTCCAGATTCTTTGCACTAAGCCACTCCACCTGTTGGCGAAGCCGTTCCAGGTTCTTTCCAGTGTAGAATCGATCGTAGGTTGTGCTCGGATTGGGGTCTACCACATCGGCGTCTGAGGACGAACCGTTATGTCTTCCGCTCCACAGATGGGACGTTTTCTGCCCGAGGAAGATGGCACGAAGAATATGCAGCTTGGAACCGTGGATGCCAATCAGATAGACCTCCTGGTCCGGGATCTGATCCCCATGGGGCCGCAGACGGGCGATGTCAAGAAGGAGCTGGCCAAGCATGAGTTTGAGCTTGTCCTCGAGGGCCGATCTAAGAGATATGTTCTCCAACGACTACGCAGTATTAGCGATCTGAACCGCTTTCTGGAAGGGGGGAAGACTTACCGCTGACACGGGCAGAACTGTAGGGCAGATCTTCTTGTCAGGATGATGATCCAGGCCGACCAGTCCAGCCGTGAGAGGACCGTCTTTGTATCTCCCGCCGTATCCAGTCCAATATTCTAGCTGGCAGTTGAGCAGCCTCGTCCTAAAGCGCTGTGAGTGCAAGCGTTACATGCCATGAGACGCTACTGACCGCAAAAAGAAGTAGGAGTCGTCGTCGTCCGTCTCTCTGCTGATTCTGAACGCTTCCAAGATTCCTTGCAGAAGAGCATACACGACCTGTCCCTGAAGTTTGACCGTTTCATCGAACTTGGGCTTGGACTTGTCTCCCCCCGCCTCCATCGTACCGTACCCCTCGTCGTCTTCATCTTCGTCGTAAAGAGAGCCGAACTCGGGAAGTTTCCTGAGGGTCATAAAGACGCTTCGAAAGCGGATATCGATTGAAGACCATTCCTTTATGTTCACGTCGCGGGCATCGTCGGCATTGCGAAAGCACCAGGGTGTTCGCTGAACAATGACTAGAGCACATCAGTCAGTGACTTCCTCCGTCAGGACATCTCTAGACAGACAAACATACCAGTTCTCTCAGCTTTCTCCAGATAGTAGCTCGGGATGATCCTATCGTCAGGGAGATCCAGGAAGAACTTTGCAGTCAACCCATGTACGCAGACCTCGACAGGGCTCTTTGACTGCGGAGCTGGTCCTGGTTTGCGTTTTGCCTTCCACTCAGGCTCCCAGTCCGGAATAGGCTTCCAATTCTCAGTCATCTGGAGAGCTAGGTTTGGGAGTTCTGGATGTTCTGGAATGGTTTCCATGTGTGAGTGTGAGCGTGAGCGATAGCGATCCATTTTTCTGGCGGGTCATGTTCCGGATCATTCTGTTCAGGGACCTGAGGGCTGGTGTTTGTTTTGAGGAGGAGGGCATCTTGCACATTCACTGTTGCTAGATGTGTGTAATGGTGAGAGGGTTACAATGTAAGCACTCTTGTGAATGGCATACTACTGGAATCCTCTTTAGTCTGCTTCTTTCAGTGGCTTGCAGTAGTATGTTGCCTTTGGGTAGATATAGATATTTAGAAATAGTCTGTTCTCTTCAGAATGAAGCCATCTCTGATTTGAAACTAAAGTTATGATAGCATCTATTTACCTCCCAGATCAGTGTCTTTAGGTCATGTCATGATGCCTTCCCCATACTGATAAAGCAGAATATATCTCCCGCACCAAGAGTCTAGATTATATTTCCCAAGATTACAACTGTGTCTACCTCTGTCTTGCAAATGCAAAAGCCCATTTCTTTATCTTCCCAGGATTATTTCCTATGTAGCCATCACCTAGGTACCATTGAGCGCATGGTAGAACCATATCCAAGTCAGCAGTCATAGTGGGGCAACATCTCCGCACAAGTCTACGGAGTAGACTACCTCCAGCCATTCTCACCTCAAGAACTGCAGCACATCAGAACCTCAACTAAACAACCTCGCAATAACCATGGCCAAAGCAACTCGCATCCCCATCCGAACCGAAAAGGCCCCGCTCCCACCCCCGTTCCTCTCCCAGGGAATCAAAGTAGGGGATATGGTCTACTGCTCCGGGCAGTTAGGCGTGGATCCTACAACGGGGAAGATGGTGGAGGGCCCGATACAGGCGCGAACTGTACTTCCCCCTCCCCCTCCATTACCTCTCTACAATGCTAGAAATGTAATATGAGATGACGAGACTAAAGCAGAACAGAAGCAAATCCTACACAATCTCTCCGCCGTCCTGGAAGCAGGCGGGTCGAGTCTGCATGACGTCGTCAAGGTGAATATCTTCCTGGCTGATATGGGGGACTTTGCGGCTGTGAATGAAGTCTACCAGGCGGCGTTTGGGGAGCCGAAGCCGGTTAGTTTTGTTTGCACTTCCATTGCTTTGCGTTTTTGAACTGCTGGTGCTGATTGTTGGCTAGGCGCGGACTTGCGTTGCGGTTAAGACGTTGCCGTTGGGGACGGATGTCGAGATTGAGTGTTCTGCTGTGGTGACCAGGGGTGTGAGGGATTCTCGACTTTAGATCTTGTGATATGGAGTTGTGATGTGTTGCTGGAGCCTGGAGCTATGTGGTGGTAAGGTATCTTGAGACGACTGTCATATGGCTGGTGTTGATGTGGACTCTGGATAGTATTGCCGTACTCAGCCGAAAATCATATTTCGACCTATTCAAGACAAACGTGGCTCCGTGGCATATCATTCTGCATGGCTCAGATCAGAGCTGTATAACAAATGACTGCTTTGGATTAATGTTAGCAGCGTTGTACGCTGTAATCCGTAGTTTTGGAGAACAGATGGGATGGTCAACTGTCAGCCAGTATCTAGACTACCACGTGTTGGCTACTTAGCAGTTACTGACAAGTTGACAACTCATCTTGAAGCAGATCACCCGCTGATTTGGTGAAAACATGAAATGATGGATATGCTGAGAATATCACTGTTTGGTACTCTGTATCAATGCCTTAAACCCTGTACCGTGTAATACCAGCCAGACAATACCTGAATACCTTGGCAAAGTCATTTGATCCGCCGTGGGACATTATTTGGTTAGTACGGAGTAAAGTGGGCCTTTGTAACTCCTTTTCAGGAACAGGTTTAGCGTCATTTTCCTGGACCAACTCAGTACCTGCCAAGTGTCTAGACAGAGTCACATTTTTGGTTGTCTCATCAAGGAGAACATTTTTTGATGCTCATGCATCATCTATCATGGAAAACATGGCTAGCTCTAAGCATATGGGTAAGGAATGTCAATGACGCTGGTGTTGCGTCAGAATTGTCAACATTGAGGATACTGCGTGGCGCCTGGAATGAAGTTCTGCCCTGACATGACATGATTCTGTGGATTACTAAAGACTCAGAAGGCAGGTGAAATATCTACTCTGTAAGATACCTAGTGCCTATCATTGATTGCTGGCATTCTTACTGGATCAGGATATGGTCTCCGCTGTACCTTTACTAATATGGCCTTTGTAGAGACCATAGGTGGCATTTGCTACTATGTCGCCTCTACTATTTTCTTCAACAGTTCACTTTCTTGTAACCCAGATGGTATCTACTACTCGACAGCAAATATGCAGTTTGACTCCCGTTGACTCGATGAATACATTTACCAGGCTCGGTGTGGTCCAGTCAGAGACTCAGAAGAGATGAAAAAGACGACCGTCTCAGCCTCCCGGGTCGCTTAGGGGGTACTGCATCCTGCATCCTGGCAGGGGAAAAGCATGTGGAAGGACTCTCGTAATATATCTAGAAGTCTGGGAGCTGGTATGAGGATTGACACGCCCATTCTTCAGCGTCAGGCTAACGAAGTTTAAACATCAATGATGGTTTACTTCGGAGTGTTCCTCACGCTATGACCGAGTCGATCGCTGAATTGGGCGGGTTAGACTCCTTATCTTGGAGATTTTAACTGCCGGTTGAAGACCGAATGAGCGATTGATCCCCTAGGTTCCTTGTTCAGGTCAATGGTGTCGGGGCCATGACACGCTATGATACCCTAATGGGAGGCTTTACTGCAAATATGTTAGCGTATGCCACTGTTTTATGCCACGGTTCTATTTTGACCATATTGTCTTTTCTCCTGCCTGCTTAGTGGTCTGTTATTAGGTGCTGGCTCTGGTTCTACGCAATACTTCACAATTTATAATAGAGTAAGAACAGGCTGATGCCTCAGGTTAGGAATGTTGTCATCATCAGGTACGTTTGACAACGAAGACTCCGTAGTCATAACCACAAGGCTGTGGGTTTAATCTAATTCATCAGTCGAGGAGAGAGAAGAGGGCTCTCAGTTATCGTTCTGGCCATGCCCTTTTGGGCTGTCACTTCGAGTTGGCTGGTTAAATCACCATACCTACCACTGTATCACCACGCACCACAACACTCCAATAGTCCCATAACTCATCTTGGTCAAGACGAGTGGACTTCTCTGGTCCACACACGCACTAAAATGACGCCGTCATTCTAGGCCTTGCGATGGTGCGAACCTTAACGGAATAGGCTTACTGCAGCAAGTGGCTGGCCAGTTGGTTGGATGGATTCTGGGGGTAATTAGTGAGTGGCCCGTGGAGGCCCAGGGCGGGAAATGCCGGGAATTATGATGAGCAGGCCCAAGGCAGATCGGCAGGCACTGTAGCAATTGCAATGGCCAGGCATCTATCGAAATAGCTGTCTTCTTTCACTTGGTCGTTGGCCAAGTAGAGGTCAATCTATGAGTTGAAATCAGCACATAAAATGGATGGACAAACTCATGAACTCCTTCACTGAACCTAGGAACTGCATGTTTTCTTTGCTCCCAGTTTCATGCAGGAGAATGTCCAATCCTGTTCCGAAATGCTTGTGCTTGCCTTGGCTTCAACACTGCCACTGCACTGCTTTTGTGCTACAGATCGACTACAGTAGCTACCATTTTGATTGTGTGCCTTGGATTTGAAGGCATCATTTTCATGATGGCTGACTCACGACTCCCTATTTCGAACTTAGTCAGGGTCTTTTGTCGATCCACTTACACCATGGGCCATCTAGACTGCTCCTCTGAGTTTCTCCCTTCGACTCTGTTCTCTTGGCCACCTCAGGGGTTCATAATACTGAGATATCTAAAGCTGCCATTGATGACTGAGACAGCTTAGTCTGTTGTCGTCTTTTGAATGTCTGTAAGATTTGTGAAGCGGTATATCCTTAGGCGGTGCTGCAGTAACCAACCGCCCGAGTGAGCCTTGCTCATTGTCGTTATCTTCTCCACGAGAGAACCATCCAAACTGATAGGATGGTAGCATCAGACGGATGTCTGCAGACAACTCCATCGGCATTGAGTATGCCAGGACGTCAAGCAGGTGTTGCCAATGCCGGCATCGAGATTTCGAAGTGCAGTTACTCAAGGTATCGAAGACTGTCGTCTGTATGGAGTACTTTGACTGTACAACGTGCAAAGTGGTGCGTGGCCATAGTGTGTCCCTTGTACTCTGTTGTTTACCAACAGTACTTTGTATTTTCTGTAATGTTTTTGTAATATTCGGACTTCTCTTTCCATTTCCACAGTCTTGTGCACTAATTTGGTGGTAAATATGACCTGCCATGTATGATGTTACAGTATGGTAAGAATAATACCTCCTTTTCTTAGTTTCTCTGCGCTAAACAACGAAAATAAACCAGACTAGACTAAAACTAGTCAAAGATAATCTCCATCTGCGCCTCAATTAATTTCCCTTTCAACCTTCCAGTGTCCCTCTTTCTTTAGTCTCTTTCGTCTCTTCAATTGCTGCCGTCTGTCCTGCCTTTTGTCACTCTTTTCTGTTCTTTTCCCCCTCCTTGTTTATTCTCTTCTTTTGCTCTTAATTATTTCGTCTGTCTTCCATCGATAGTCGGTGCTGTTGTTGGCTGACGTAGCGGACCTGACAAGCGCGCTGACTCCTTGCATCGCATCCACTCCCACCCCCCCTCTACCACGGTCGCGCCTCTCGCTTCTACCAGAGATCAGCCAAACCTCCTTACACAGGTACTTTTATCCATCCTCTTCCACAAACACCCTCACCTCCACCTTGTTATCCACGACAAAATAACGCGACCTCTTTTTAATTTTTGACGTTTCTAATCTAGATCTCGTCGTTCGTTCCTTACAGCCCTCACATTCGTTACTGCAATTCGCTTTGGGAATACTCGACTCAATCGATAGCTCCCTTGTCGCTCTTTATTCGCATTGTTTGTATACTCGTTCTTTATCACGAATTGATCAGCTTTGACGTCGCTGCTGTATCGCTACCATCTCGATTCCGAACTCTCATCATCGAAGTATCTGCATTGGATTCAGTCGACTGTCGCTCTCCGTTGTCGATTGTAAGCAAGGGTGTCTGGCTCGAAAACTGTGATTGCGTCCCAGCCTCCTCGGTATATACGATTTTGGACGTGACAGCAGCATTTCCCATCGCCCAAACAGCTTCAAGACCTGCATCGATGCATTTCCGAGCGTGACGGATAATACTGAGCCTCTCGTGATCTGCATTTGTCTATAGGAGCCCTGCTGAGCTTTCGGCTCCGTCCATTCTTTTGTGCACCACTGCGGCACCGTCAACCCTAGCCGTTCCTTATCGCGAGCAATCGCTTTAGTATCAAAGCCATGCGTCCTGCGACTCATCTTGTTGCAGCCCTCCTGTCCCTGGGAGGTCTGGAGCTCGTCGCGGCCGAAAACGCCCCGGAATTGAAGCCTCGCTTCATTCCCAAACAAGTCAAGAGATATATCTATGGACACGACTCCTCTACCGCTGCATCGTCGAGCAGTGACGCTCACTTGAATACAAGGGCTGATCCAAATCCCTTCATCTCTTACTTCAATAGCCTGCTTCAAAACGGCGGCCCCCTACCCAGCGCTCTGCTGCCTGGAGATGACCCGCTCATCAGCGTGCCCGTCATCATCTCGGTCGATGCGAACGGCGTCTCTCACACCATTTCTCCCACTCCCACAATCGCGCCAACGAGCCCAGCGGCCGCCTCAGGAGTGACTGTGACGAGCCCTACTTCAACCCCCGGAACTGTCCCTGCAGGCTCAAGCACCTCGCAAGACCAGACACCTTCTGACGCCGAGTCCGCCTCGACACCTTCTACGTCAACCGCGGAAACCTCTTCTCAGGCCAAGGCAGTCGCTTCCGAAAATGCTCAAACTCCAACGACATCTTCGACTTCTGCCACAAGCAGCGGAAATCTCCTCGGCGACGCCTTGGGCGGTGTGGGCGGCCTTGTCGGCGGCCTTCTGGGAACCTCGAGCAACCCAACCAGTGCCATTCCTCCAGTAAGCTCATCCGGCACTGATCAGTCCAAGACCCCCGAGGGTTCGACGCCCGAGACCACTGATTCTACCCCTGTCGCCGTTCCCTCTCCTGTTGCAGCGTCTCCAACCCCAACTGCCAGCTCGTCCGGCGGCCTCCTTGACACTGTTACCTCGAACCTCGGTGACATTCTGGGTGGATCTTCCAACCCCGCTGCGTCCGGAGCTGCCAACACCAATTCGTCCAACACTGATGGCACTGTTCCCTCTGCGACAGAGGCCACCCCAACTCCAACCCCAAGCTCACCCGGCTTGCTTGATTCGTTGACCTCTGATGTCGGTGACCTATTGACCGGTCCTGCTGCATCATCCTCAGCCGTCACCAACAGTAGCAGCGCGGCTGAGCCCTCGGAAACCACAGGCCCTGGCCAGTCTACTAATGCCAGTACCCCTGCTACGACACCCTCCGCGTCTAACTCGAGTGGCCTGGGTGGAATTGTGGGTCCTATTCTCGGTAGCACCGGACTCATTCCAATTATTGGAAGCACTCCCACCAGCAGCTCCGTTCCTATCCCCACCGGCTTGACCAGTATTCTCATCCCGGGTGGCATCACTCAGATCAGTCCTAGCGTTCCTACAACTGCTCCCACCACCAGCATCCCTGTCATTCCCGGTAGCACCGATACCGCCATTGGTTCCTCGATTGCTGTCACAGGTTCCACCGCAGTAGGCTCGACTCTGCCTACTCCCCAGGTCACGCCTCCTGCCACTTTCTCGAGCCCGGCAGTTCCGACGCCCTCTACAACCGAGTCAGCTAGCACAAGTCCGACAACCACGCCGGAGACCACCGCCGCACCCACCACGACTGCTACGCCAACTGCTGAAACTACGACCTCCGAGAACACCGACTTTGTTCCCTCCAGTATCCTGGTGGAGCCTACGAGGACGGCTGAAGTCTCGACAACTGAGACTGCTGGCCCCACTCCACCGGCTCCGTTGCCTGGATCTATCTCGCCATTCGATGGTGCTACTAGCCCTCCAGCGGACTCTACGTTGATTCAGATCGGTTTCAACGGCCAGCTCCGATACAGCTTCGTCGCCACGACCCCGCTCTCTTCATCGCAGATCTTCCTGTACGTTCCACAGGGACTGATCTATGCTTTGGAGGTTCTCGGCAAGGATATCTCAATGTTCCAGATCCAGCCCTACGACAACTCGGCCAGCACCGGATACATTGCAACCGTTGCCTTGGTTTATATTCCTACGGACAAGGTTGACACCTTGAGGAAGCTGCTCCGCAGCCCATTATCCCGACTTTACCAGCAGCCCAACGAGTCGGTCAAGACCTTGTTCGCGATGATCGATCCCTCAATCCCTCTTGTTGTCGGAGAACCTGGCTCATCCACTGGCAGCGGACTGTCTGGCGGCAGTGGATACAGCGGCAGCGGCAGCAGCGATAGCAATGGCAGTGGTGACTCTGGCAACAACGCGGATGCCGGTGCTGGCCGCAGCTCTTCCACTCGTGCCAGCTCTGTTGGCATTGGCGTTGGTGTCGTAGCCGGTGCTGCAGCCTATGGCGCGGGTATGTTCTGGGTTGCTCGTCGCTACCGCAAGAAGCGCCAATTGCATCGCCGCTCCAGTTCCACTGTGGAGCAGACGAGCGAAGGTCGTGGAGCCGGTTCTCTCTTCTCCGCTGGCGGTCTTTCCCGCAACAGCCAGAACAGCCGGGGAAGTGGCCGGGGCCAGATGATCAGTGCTCCTGTCATGGCCGAGAACTCGCTGGGCTGGAATTAAACTCGGGTATCGCAAAAGGAATAATAGATTGCCCGTACGATGCGGCTCAAAGATCATGGCGGGATGGCTCAAAGATCGTGGGACTCACCGGACTGCCTGTCGGTCCCGCTACCTTCGGAAATACCTTTTAACTTCTGGATGTATTCATTTTTTTGGTTTGTGAGACAGCGCTTTTGGGCGTTGTCTTTATGTATCATTCTGTCTCTTCTTTTACCATATTTTCCTATATTTATTCCCCATTTGTTCTTGCCAGACTTTGGTCTACACTTTACCTTTTCATTTCTTACTTTCCTTTATGGTGCCAAAGAGAAGTACTTACCTCCCCACACCAAGATCATTGTTACCTTCGTGACTCGCATCGTGTCAAAAGAATCAATTCCTCTGCTCCATACCTGGGTTGGGGGGGTAGGTATCTGTGATGAGTGATGCCGTTATCGCCCCTGGCCCTGTTCCATTGATGTCTTTAGTGATTTGTTCTTGTGATTATTGTACAGATGTATAGTGTGAGTAGAGAGTGAATGAGTTGTTTCAACCGATGCGGATGTTGAATGAATGTCTGAATATCTTTGACCGGTAACGTCAATCGACGCTGCAAGTACGTAGCTAAGATTGATACTGAGCTGCACACTTGCCTGCACACTTGCCTGCACGATGTCTATAAGTCTAATTGAGTCCTATGTACGTCTTTTTCTATCATCAATTAGATCGATTAGGTACAACTGGAATCATTGAGCTGAGAGCACCCGGAACTCCTGTACATGGCTGTGCGTATGCCAGAGATGCGATGAATGACAAAGGAAACGGCTCAAAGAGAGAGGAGACGAAGTCTAGTCTACGCGGCAGACCGACAATCTAAATCTAAATCAACACACAGGACCAAGGGCAGGCGCCCTCCAGACCACTATGAAATGCCCCGCCCCGACTTACTAGATATGAAAAGAGCATAGGTAGCTGCCATGCTCACTACTCGGATTTGCTCTTGGGATCGGACTGGGATCCGAACCCCAACCAAGCAAGCGGGCCCGTCTTGCCCTTCGCCTCGCGCTCCCGCCTGCGCTCCTCCTTCGCCTTCTGTCGCTCGGCCTTGTATTCCTCCCAGGAGAGATTCGCGCTCGCTGCGAAGGAGGCGTCGTGTCCGAGCGTCGTGGAGGAGTTTTTCTCTGCTTGGGTTTTGAGGTAGTGCGATAGGGAGGGAGCGTCTGCGTCTGCGGCTGCGGCTGCGGGGTGAGCGATCGAGGCAGGGACGGGGAGGGGCCGGACGGCGTCCTCGCCTGCGTAGGCGCGCAGAGCAGTCCGGAAGGACCATTCTACTGCTTCGCCGACGGGTTCGTCGAAGATGTAGGGGAGGAAGGGGACGACTGCTAGGCCGAGCTATCGCATTGCATTCGTCAGTAGCTGTAGTGTGCTTCCTTATAGCTTGGGGGGCAGGAGGGGGGCACATACACCGATAGGCGTCCAGGTCCGCAAGAACACGTTCTTGTTGTCCTTCATCATTCGCCCGGAGTACTTGACCACCGAGTGGATCGTGAACGCCGGCAGCCCCATGCTCGCGATGCTCTGGAACACGGCCCGCTTGACCATTACCATGCGGTAGTCCTCGATGAGGGGGATACGGGTTGTCGGCCAGGGAGCGAGCTCGCCAGCGACCGCAGGCCCAGAGGCGGGGGGGGAGGGACCGCCCATATCGCCTGTTGCCATGCCCTTGACGACCTCGTTGGCGGAGAGGTGCTTTGCGTCCTTGTAGGCCTCGCCGGGCGGGGCGAGGACGTGCCTGTTTCGCAGGTAGGCTTTGTAGCCTTCGTGGGCGACATCGCCGAGGAGATAGGTCCAGGAGATGCCGTAGGCGGTGCGCACGAGGTAGGGGTGTGCGACGGGGCGGAAGGACTCGCCTATGTCGGAGGTGTAGGCGACGTAGCGGTGCGCGGAGAGGAGGATGGTGCGGATGCGGTTGACGTACCCGGCGTAGCGGTAGGGGGTGTCGGTTGAGTCGACGGAGCTGTCGATGTTAGTTGAGAGGTTTGGCATTGCAGTGAGGTGGTGAGGGTGTGGGTAGGAATGGTAGTGAGGTTGTAGGCTTGTCGAGAGCTAGGGGAAAGGGAATCCATGATTTTTGAATGTCTGCGGGGACAGGCGGAGATGATGATGATGATGCCATAGTTTCGCATGTAAACCGGACACGCGACAACGGCCACTTTGAAGGAGTAGGACAGATGCGCGAGGAGGAAACATACTATGGGGGGTAGATATCCTCGTAGAAGCCATCATCCTGGTCAACTATTTTCTGGAGGTGAGCAGGAAGTTTCTCGCGGGGGATCGGTTGCTGCGGTGTGTCTGTGTCTGCGGGAGTCTCATCGCGATGCCTCCTCCAGAACATGCTGGCCAAACAAAACTCGTGACTGATATCGGGTGAGACCTGGACTGAAGGGTATATCTGTTCTGTATGTGCGGTGATAGACAGGCGATGTGAGTAACTGTAAGAAGGAAGCTACAAGCTACAAGAACAGAGCAAAGTAAGGTGAAAGAAGGATAAATTGATCGATAGGAAGCCAGGAATGTGCTCCGGAAGAACAATCAACTCTCATCTATTTCTTTTCCTCTGATTTGTCCTCCTCAGTAACCGCACACGGCACCCGAACAGCTGCACAGCACCAGTAGCCGGGGTAGTATCGAGGACGGAGTAATTCATCCCAGCCTGAAGGCATCTTTTGCCCCGAGGTAACCTCTCTTCGGGTGCTTCCTTGGCGTGCCCTGCACTGCCACTCTGCTCCTCGCCACTAGAGATTCTGATATTGTGTTTGTTGATGGCTCTAGCAATGGATTGTAGCATATACTCCAGCTCATATCCTGTAATCAATTGGTCACTGGTGGTTGTCTTCTCCCAAAGTCTGTTATGCGGTGCTGCGGAACTTCCCGAATCCGTCTCTGATTCGGACCGAGCCGGAACATCACATGATCTCGAGCAGACTACGTATTATGTTATGCGTCATCCACGTGATATCACGGGACCTCAACCCATCCGGCTCAGTCAGCCGCAGTCTAACCCAATGAGGCAAAGACCAAGCTGTGCAGTCGACTTCCATCGGTGCCGGCTTTGACGATTGCTTCCGTAGGTCCTATTTCGCATCGCTCCATTCCCCGCGTCTATCCCTTCTCTGCAAATCTACTCCAATCCATCACCATGGTCGTCTACTACCAGATTGCCGGCAAGCAGGTCGGCTCCCACGTTGTACGTTCCCCCCGGGCTCCCGCCATATCTTCCTGATGCTACGACTGCCGAACAGGATCCGACTCACTGATGGCATTGCAATGCATATCGCTAATTTTGATCAATTGTTTCAGCTCGCCATGGGCGTCATGGGCACCCTGTTCGGTGGTATCTTTCTCTCGACTCGCGGTGGTGGTCAGAAGAAGCAGGCTACTCCTCCCATTCAGGCCTCTTCCAAGGACGAGGAGAAGTTCATCCAGTATGTTGCTCCATCCTCGCACACATGTGGTCCATCCTTGTGGCTCCAATGGTCTCAAACGACGTCCAATAGCCTCCAATTGCATATCGACTCTGCACATTATCATTGGGCACTGGCACAGGCTGCTTTCAATCAGGGCTAACCGCGTGGTCATACAGGGACTTCTTGAACCAAGTGGACGGGGGCCAAAAGAAATCGGACCATTAGAGCGTCCCGCTTCGACGATAGGGACTGGCTCGAGGACAACTGCTGATGCACGATGAAAGGAAACTGAAGCGAGATATATCCATCATGAAGACGATTCTATAATTGGATACTTCTTGCGATAATGAACGGGATCCATACGGTCGTGTGTCAGAAAGCTAGTGATGGGGCTCAATGGCTGTGCCAGTGGTGCTGATGATATGTACATAATAGAGGTATATGCCATTTGAAGTTGTTTCCTTCAACGCGATATCAGATGACCGGGCAAGAAGATAGTATGCCCCAAGAAGATCAATCTGCTCTTGAGACCCCTCAGTTGCAGATGATCGTAGTACATTGAGCAGAGTGACTATAGCTTAGAGGAAATTTAAATGTAGAACCTTTGTAGCATGCGGCAACTCACGAGCAGACACATGAGGGAGTCCATCAGATGAGTATATCATAGGCAAGCACCGAATAGCGACTAGACAGCAATCGTCAGAATTATTTATATTTCATTTTCTAGTATCATCATCATGATTCAGGCGTCCAACTTAAGAAGCCCAGCAAGCTGTCAGTCACATGATCTCTAAATAACAAACAGCGTCTCCGAACCCGTTCTACAAGATCAACTCTAAGTCTACGATCACCAAAAACCACCTATGAAGCTAATTCCCTTTCCATTCTCCCTCAATATAGGGACGGACATCGTTCATCTCCCACGAATCGTCCGCCTCATCAACCGTCCCGACTACCTCCACCGCTTCACCCGGCGCATCCTCCACGAACAGGAGCAGCAAGACTTCCGCACCAGATTCTCCCTTCTACCTTCATCATCCGGCGCAGGAAAAGCTACACCAGACATGGCGCGCTGGCTGGCAGGCCGCTTCGCCGCAAAAGAGGCAGCACGTAAAGCTGCCCCCGCCGGCGCGGCGTCCCTCGGATGGAAGGATGTTATTGTCAGGGTTGGTGAGGCTGCTAAGGGCAGACCGGAGATCGTGTACTTGGATCCTTTGGGTGGTGGCAGAGCCGGCAGACTGTCTATCTCGCATGACGGGGATTATGTGGTTGCTACAGTGCTTGCGGCTGGTTGAGGGTCTGTCGGGTTGAGGTTATTGACCTGGTCCTCTTGTGGCATGATGCTACGGATAGGCTGTCTTCAGATGAGATGGGCATTTCTGTGTCTCATGCGAGGACACAAGGAGCCCGTCTGCTGGTGTCACGCGTGGTCCTGGGATTATCGGAGGATTCACCATCCCCCGGGATTAACGATCCTGATTACTCTGCTGCATGCGTGAGCAAATTCAGTTGACATGCGGTCAAGACAATCTCTACGACGATTCGGACATACTCGAGCGTTCACCAGCAACTAGTTTTCGACTCGATGGGTGGTGGGAGCCAACCGATTTCCAGCAATCTTATAACCAGTGGGAGTGAGGCTCCCCTCATGCAGGGGACTAACTACGTAGGCAGAGTGCTCCCCTCACCGAGTTGCTGATAATGCTTATTCATTCTTCTTTCTACAAGAGTTCCAGCTCAGAAGGAGGGGAGGTGCCTGCCGTGGATATGATCTTCCGCATCATTATCCTAGACCTCGCAGTCGGACTCAACATCTAGATACAACAGATCTGGGAATTGCAACGGTCCATGACCTGCCTGTCGGCGTCGCGCGAGTTCTCTTGCTCTCTTGCTCTGCTGAGAACTGCGAGCTCTGCTGAGAACTGCGATGTACTGAAAATGACTTTGGTGAACACATCCATGCGTCCGGACACAACGTGGACTGCCCTAGGATGAGTGACAGAGATTCGAGTCTATATGCGATGACTGATAGGAGGGAATACGACGCAAGCCAAGTCAAGTATTCGAGATTATTAACCGCTATCTGAGTGTAGTTTAACGAACATTGTGACTATAAGATCCTGGATGAATGACATGGATTCACTTCTATTGCCCTATCTAAGGGGATTTCTGGGTATTGACCACAAGTCACAATGACTGGTCTTGTATATATGGTATAGACGTAGAGTAAGAGAATATTCGAACGCAATGTTGTGAATGTTGCGAAAAGAGTTACCAGGTCCAAGTGGATGGTGATAGTGGGTCGGCGGACTGTTCGTATCATCTTCTTTTCTTCGGCTATGGTTGTTGCAGCTTTTCCACCTATCGTTGAGCATCATCCATCATTAATGGTCTGTCAACAGATACAATAAGTACTATCCCTACCTTTAATTTGATATCGATATTCTTATATCCACTGAGCTTGGCTCAATATCCGACAGCGGGGCATTTCTCCCCACGCAGTCTCAGTACAGCGTTACATTGGTCGCTTGGCTGATGCTTGCATACTATTGCTATCAACAACATCAACCTCTAATTTACCTTACTGTGTAGCGCTCCAGGCCTACCATCTGTTCATCTTCAGCTCGTGGTCTATGTGACCTCTTCTATTACACGCTCGACCTCAAAACCTCTGCAGCATGCCGTTCTCACACCACAGCCATTCGGGCCAGTTCTGCCCCGGCCATGCCAAAGACTCACTCGAGGAGATTATCCAATTAGCCATCTCAAAAAAGTTCAAAGTCTTCTGTCTAACCGAGCACATGCCCCGAGCAAAAGAAGACTTTTACCCGGAGGAGGTACGTCCCAAGTCACGTTTACCTTAGGCCACCACTGACTCATCAGATCGAATCCGGCAACACCGAAGCCGCCCTACTCGCCAACGAAGCCGCATACTTCGCCGAGGCGGTGCGGCTGCGCGAGAAATACGCGCACCAGATCGACATCCTCATCGGGTTCGAGATCGACTGGATCCGGCCCGAGTCGCGCGCCCTCATCGAGCAGAGCCTGGCGAGGTTCCCGTTCGAGTTCTTCGTAGGATCTGTGCACCATACGCTGACCGTGCCGATTGACTATGACCGGCCTATGTATGAGAAGGCTCGTGAGCTGGCGTCGCCCTGCGGCACGGACGAGCGTCTGTTCGAGCGCTACTTTGACGAGCAGCTTGATATGCTGACGCAACTTAAACCGCTCGTCGTGGGGCACTTTGATCTGATTAAGTTGAAGAGCGATGATCCGGAGCGCAGCTTCAAACAGTGGCCTGGGGTTTGGGAGCGGATTCTCCGGAACCTGGATTTCATCGCTGGGTATGGGGGCATGCTGGAGCTGAACTCGGCTGCGTTGCGGAAGGGGATGAGCGAGCCTTACCCCAAGGAGGAGATTTGCAGAGTGAGCTCCCTCGTCCTCATATTGTTGGTGACTGACTGACGGACTAGGAATTCCTGGCGCGAGGAGGCCGGTTTGTCCTTTCGGATGATAGCCACGGGCTGGACCAGGTCGGCTTCAATTTCCACGGCGTGCTGGCGTTTATGGAGAAGGCTGGTATTTTGACTCTGCATTACCTGGAGCTGGGGAATGGGCCGGCGGTGGATGAGCGGTTTCCGCGGACACAGATCCGGTCGATCCATATTGACGAGTTGAAGAAGATGTCTTTCTGGCAGGCCAGCTAGCAGTCTGCAGATATCATCGCATCGGCAGATATCAAACCAATACACAGCTGCTAGCTGCACCAAACACTATCACAAGCGAATAGAGAGCATTGAACCTAGATAAATCACCCTCCGAAATCATTATCTACGGACCCAACAATCGACCTTTATGAAATGATTACATCAATCCACCTGATATGACCTCAATCTCCCTTCACCTCCATCTGCACTTGCACCCTCCCAAATCTCATTCCAACAAAATACATCACTCACAATAACACTTCAAAAATAGAAAACAATGCTCGAAAAACAAACCCTCCGAGTAGGCAACGGCAAAGACCGGCCCCAGCCCGGCGACCCCGTCGAGCTCAACTACACCGGCTATCTGTACGATGAAGCGAACCCGGATTATCATAAAGGGAAGGAGTATGCAGCACTTTCATCCACGCAGGATAGAGCTAGCTATAGCTAATTATGTAATAGGTTTGATAGCTCGAAGAGACGAGGTCCGCTGAAGGTGACTATTGGGGAGGGGGATGTTATTCGGGGTATGTCTCTTTCGCTTCACCTTTACACTCGTTGGTATAGGGGTGGGTGATGTTGATGCTAGCAGGCTGGGACGAGGGCGTTCCGCAGATGAGTCTTGGGGAGAAGGCGATATTGACGATGAGTGGGTATGGGCTCCTTCTGTTTCTGCTTCTGGCTTTGTGATGTTGACGTTGGCTGATTCTGATTGATGGGTAGGGAGTATGGGTATGGAGAGAAGTATGTTCTGTCCTCGTTTGATGGAAGAGAGACAGGGGTGTCTAATGGGTGCTAGGGGCTTTCCGGGGCTGATTCCGCCTAATGCTTCGCTTGTTTTGTGAGTTCTGAGTTCTGACTCACGTTGGTTACGATTTGAGGATGATGCTGATGATGATACTGTTGATTAGTGAGGTCGAGCTTCTCAGGGTTGGAGACCATGGTCTTGATTAAGGGAGATCTGGAGAATGATATCGTTGGTTTGGGCTCTGCCAGTCTTGTTCTGACAGTCAGATAGTTCTTTTGATAGAAAGCAAAATAGTTGAGTTACATGAATGGAGTTTGATTGACTCTGGATCATACCCCGTAGGTGAATGGCTTGCCAGTTGGCTACCAGTTCGCTGGTAATGACCAGTTGATGAAACCATCGTTTGTCTTCACTTCTTCGACTCTATGCCCCCGCTTTGTCTCTCTCATGTTGCCGTCGGTAGATATGGGCTGAATCTCAATTCAAGACGACTGCTACGACTGCTACCGTGCAATACTATTGATATAATCCATCCCATCCAAGCGATAGTCATCCCGCTCCACATAGCTTCCATTTCTGGACAACCGGAAGACAAAATTCGACGCCTTCTTTCCTGGTGTATACTTGGGCCATTGCGGAATTCGCGGTACTATGCGGCATGCTGTCAGCTTTCTCACGCAAGTCGCGACGAAGACGTTGACGTACCTCCATGTCCATTGGGATCCAGGTCCGTCACGAAGGACGTCCACATTCGAGCGGCCATGTTGCCCAGTTCGAGACGGGCGGGATCAGTTCCCAGCGGTGTAATATTCTGCACGGGATTCGCGAAGACGAAAGGGATCTGTACAGATGAGTCATGGATACATATGCAAAATGGTGGTGGCACTACCTCTGCAAAATGTCCGACACCAATGGTGCTACTCGTGTTCAGGGCCGGCACGTCCCATCGATAAGAGTAGACCTGTTTCGTGTACTTGGCCATGGTCTCCGCAAGCAGCCGTCTTGGTGCGGCCATGGTCAGATCGCCAGCCATCGACTCGTACCGTTTGTACATCAGTCCCAGCTTCGGCCATGTCACGTTCCCCCAGCCGTAGGGACATCCCAGGGCAGGGTCGTTGGGGTAGTACGTGAGAAGGCGCGTGGCTTCTTCGCGGGTGAGGACCCAGCGTTTCGAGGCTGTTGTTGTCAGTCACGCCTTGGCCATAGGCTGTAGACAGAAAACGCACATATAAGTTGATTAATGCAGTCTTCGTCGGTGTTTGTCCCTGTAGTACCAAAGCTGGTTCCCTCGTCTGTGTTGGAGCCAAGGAGGATGGGTACTTTTGATAGTCGGCCTTGAGTGTAACTGATCTGGGGATACTCCTTGATAAAGGATCCGTCGATGGCGGCGAACCATTCCAGACCCTCGTATGCCACGTCGTACAGGGACTCGTACGGGACTTCTCGCAGACACTGGAGTGTATCCGAGGATGTCGAGCAGCTACAAGTGTCAGCGTAAACTCTACCGTAAGGCGATTGAGAATACCCAGTCTTGTTCACGATGCGGTCGTACATCGGCTGATGCCAGTCCGTGCCGTTCCATGGGGGTCCAACAGCGTTACCAGATTCCATGATTGCTACGAGCATGTGAGTCTTCCAGACCGTGGATGCAGAGACAGAACGTACCGGCGCGGAAAAGGCCCTCATTGTCACCACCATTGGCAACCAAATGTGCTCCAACGCTGTAGGCGCCTCTGCTCGAGTCAGCATTGCACGGATCGAGTGGTGATTTCTCACTCACGCAGATTCTCCCCAGATGGTGACTTTGTCGGGATCACCCCCAAACGACTTGATGTTCTCCTTGACCCATCGCATGGCGACTCGTTGATCCCGTAGACCCAGGTTGTTATTGCCAGTAGCCTGTACCGTCAGCATAGCCATGAAAATTTGTGTTGATACATACTCTAACTTCCTCCGAGTCCAGAAACCCAAAAGCAGCAACACGATAATTGATCGAGACACCAAGCACTGGCTTGCCATTCAGAGCTCCCTGATGAAGAATATAGCTTATATTATATCTATCAAACCATGTCAGTCTGTCCAGTACCGCCGGCCCATAACCATACCTCGGATCAGCACTGGCCCCCTGCTGCCATCCACCTCCAAAGATCCATATCATCACCGGCAGCAATTCCTCATGATGCGATTTCCGCGTAGGACGAACAATATTGAGATTCAGGCAGTCTTCATCCAAGGAGATCAAACCCATATGGACCAGCTTCGTCTCGTCCGATCCGTAGCCGGGACATTCATGCCCGTATTGGGTGGCATTGTAGAGCACCGTGCCCTTCGCCGAAGCCAGGCCAGCATGATGATAAGGACCCGAGTTACTGTCATCGGCAGCATAGGCTGTTTTCAAGCTCGAGGGAGTAAACCGAACCGGCTGGTCTGCATACTTGATCCCCAGGAACAGTTCCTGGTCAAACTCCGGTAGAGAACGGCCTACGAAGACGGTTGTCGAGTCTGAGTGGTGGTTCGCACGCAGGGTGGCTGTCGGATAGTCTGCAATAGCGCCTTGGATCTGGGGCTGCGAGTTCGGCAGTGCAGTGCTCAATGCGCATGCGCCCAATGCGAGAGATAGCCAGGGGAGAGAGGTGATTCGATGCGGCATGTTGGTCTTGTCTCTGTCTCTGTCGCTGAGGACTCCTGCGCGACCAGCTGTGTTGCCATATCTGTAGACATCAGCCTGTTAAATGTTGGCCCCATGCTGGAGGTTCTCCGCATCTCATCAGTGCTTTGTCAATAGATATGGGGTATATTCCGGGGAAGTGGATACACTTCGTCTCTTGATGTTGGAGAGAAGCAGACGATAGGTGGAAGTATTTGAGAAGAGAGGCAGTGATGCTTGCTAGCGTCAACTGGCACTAGGCGGAACTACATCAATTTCTCCGTCGCAGCACTTTACCCAAGCTAAATCAGACAACAAGAGAGCTTGATCGCTTAGTTACCAGTCGGTATAGGGAGAATCTGTCTGGTTATAGACCTCTAGGTTGTTATTAAGTTAAGGAAACATCTTTATCTGTCCAGCGACATAACCATTCGGTATTGCCTGTAGAAAGATTGATACTGCAGAATAAAATGATGCATGATGCACAAACGGCGCTGATGAATCTATCTCAAGTGAACTATCTGAAAATGGGTATGAGCTGCTTCAGCTAAATACATCGGATTGAAGCAAGAAACGAATCAACGGGTATCCCAACACCTCTAGCAATATTATCAGGAGTCAAACCACACTGTATATGGACGGTGCTGCCCTGCGGCGCATGGTGGTTGAACGAGTACTCCGGGTGGCAGAAAGATGCAGAGGCCAATTAGATGAGTAATGATTCAGAGACCAGAAAGATACAAGCCAGAATTGCGAGATCTAGCAACATGAACACTGTGCGTGAGGTCAGTCATCCTTCGCTCGGTCGCCATAGCCTAGGTTTGATCCACCCGTGCGAGTCCTGCTCGGTCCGGATGATGAAGGACTGGGGAAACGTCCTCTCAATGAGGACGCGTCATGCAGGTTTGACCCTGACCGGCTCAGATCTGGTTTCCGCGGAGTTTCCGCCAGAAGGCCAGAAGAATTCCTGGAGTCCATGCCATCGTTCAGTTCGATTAGATCTCCCATGCCACGTCGGCTAGTCGCCGCACGGCTACTGCTCTGATACGCTTGAGCGCCCTGTTGTAGGTCGCTGAGTCCCGCTTTCGCTCGAGTCGTCATTTTCCTTACCCAGCCTTCAACGGCACCCCCAATATTGTCAAGGCTAGTTGAGGCGGTGGAAGCCGTAGCCGTAGCCGCGGCATACTCGGACGGTGTTCTTCCCAGGCCAGGGGGTGCAGGAGTAGGAGCTAAATTTGGCAGATGTTGTGCGACAAATCTAGTCAATCCATCGAGAGCTGGTCCTGGAGCCATCGCACTGCGATCGAGCGTTCCGACTCCTGTTCCCACGAGCTGTATATTGCTACGTTGCCGTTGGTGGTGCGGTCTCGGCTTGGCACTAGACATGGTTCGTGCCCTTGAAGGGTCTGTAGTGCTTCGATCCTGTGCAGTGGACGCTTGTGACAATGGCGACTCTGTCGGTGAAGACAGAGTTGAAGAGAGAGTTGCCGTCCGCTCGCGGCCGGATACCGACGAACGAGGTTCGGAGTCTGAGTAAGATAGAGATTTTCGTCGTGTACGCGGGAAGAATCCCAATGCTCTGCGAGGAACGCGGCCGATCTCTACTGGCGCGGAAAACCCATCGATCTGGACCCACGACTGATGCTTCCAGATCCTATCTGCCTCCCCTTCCAGCGGCACTTCTGTAGATGCTTCTCCCTCCGCAGAGGAAGCCCCAGTGTCTGAACTTGCTGCAGGTGCTATTGAGCTTCCACTCAAATCCTCTAGAGAATCCCGATGCGGAGTGTTGCCGCCCAGAAGATCAACTTCGGCCGGGGCACCGATCGGACGTCCTTTCACAGAACAGAAGGCAACTGGCAAAAGCACGGTTTTTCTGCTCTGGATACTATCACTGGGCCAAAATCCATTGGCTTTTCGGAAAATCGCCGGTTGACAGCCATACTTGATCGCAACGCCGGTGATGCTGTCATTGGGCTGAACGTGGTGTATATACGCTAAAGCCTCCTCATCCTGCTTTGGATCGATCGCCGAGTGATCCGTCTGATCACTGGAATCTCGCCTCTTGTGCCGAGTGTCGCGACTAGACTCGGAACCCGTGTCTGCGAGTAGCAGAGCCTCCCGTTTCTTTGCCTGCAACATAGCCTGTCTCTCTTCCTTTGTTCCGGCTGCAATTTCCGATGCGGACGGGGCCGACGGACCCCATGCTGAGGGCGTCTTTGGAGCAGCTCTCATGTACGGATCAGGTCGCGAAGGCTTCCTCGTATGGGTACGTGTCGTCCCATTGGCTGCGGGCCGGGCAATATCGCTCCCAAGAAAAGAAGAAGCCAGGCTTTGCAAGGAAGTCCAAGAAGCATCTAGAAAATCCACCGCTGCCCGGGAAGAATCGGCAAACTTGACCTGTGCCTTCCCTGTCTGATTGTGCCCGCCTAGGGAACCACCGAATCCATTGAGATTATCCCGGTTGAGGGATTCAGTGGCGCGCGAAGGATGCCGCATCGGAAGGGGTGACGCCCCGCGGGATACGTGGGGTGATGGGGTGGCACCTCGCGAACGGACAGCGGAGGAGTCTCGTGAAGCCGTTGTGGTAGAAAGCCTGGTGGACTGCATTGGTCTTCCATAGTCCTCATCGGTAACGTCATCGACCGATATCAACCGGCGGGTACGTGGTCGGACAGTGGACGTAGATCTACTGCCGGCGTTTGTACTGGCGGCCCCAGGGCTGAAAGTGTCAATAATGCCATTGTTGGAACTCATTCCCGGAAAAACAGAAAGACAATGGCGTCCGCGCTTCGATGAATGTCGCAAGCTCTTTCTTAGGAGCTTAACTCAGCACGTGAGATCACCAAGGCATGTGTTGCCATCGGAGGTCCCTCTACCTAGGATAGACCATTCGTCATCCAGTCACAGTATCGTCGCAATCACAGGATCAGGGGCAGGAGGGAGGAATGAGCGACCACGAGTATTCTGAATGTGATCTTTTCCTTCGAGACAAGTATTGAAGTATGCAGGCGCGCAGAGTCAGGCGACAGGGGAAGGGTAGAAAGCTGGCCAGATAAGGTGGATGAGACGCGGGATGCAGCAGGAGTTGGCGGACTCCTTGTGATGATGACCCGCAATGTTCTGGATGGAGTAACGAATGGACTGGACCAAGTGCTCGGTTTCAGTCAATCGGGGTAGGATCTTGGACGAGAAAAAGGTCACGAACACTTGAAGGCCTGAAAGGAGTAGATAGAATAATAGCAACAGAGAGCAGCTTCGTAATCGCTGAGGTTCTTGTGATCGGCAAGTGTCCTGTTGCCGCCTCCCCGGTGGCCACTCGCGTACCCGCAACATACGTATGTCTATGCCACCAATATGGCTGGGCACTATCCACGTCAAATGTCTATAGAATGGAGGAAATGATATCTGTGATTGAAGTATGGCTGACATTTTTGTCCTAATGTCAATCACTACGTTAATTTTCATGAAGTTTTGCTAGTGGAACAAAGTGTATGGTTGGCCGCATTGAGGAACAATGAGGTGAGACTAAAAGAAGGAGAGTCTTTTCGTCATCGTGCAATACCTATCAAGTCTATAAACAATGGCATGCTATGGCAAAGAGCTTGTGTCGTATTAGGTAGCCAAAGCCAGCAATTATCAACGGAAAGGACCCGGAAGTATCAGAAAATATATGACTGCAAGAAACTGTATATACCAAAAATCAACGCCATAACCGGTGTGCCGTATACATTGGTATCAAGGACAATAGACGAGCAAGTCATCCAATCACTGAAAGTGTTGGTTTATTCAGGCGGCTCGGCCATCTCAGCGGGTCGTGCCTCGCCCTCAGATGCTGCATCTGATTCAGCCGTGCTCCACTCTTTCTCCGAACTGGCTTTGCTGGTAGGTTGTGTCTGGACCTGGGAGGCTAGCGGAATGACCCTGACGCCTCCGGCTCGAGAGAAAAAGTCCTCTGTACGAAGGCCGCGAACTTCAGTGGGATTTACAGATGTCATCTGGAGACCATCTGCCTTCTTTTGTCGAATCAGTTCTCGGACAGGGACCATGGCGGCGTCCCGGCAGGCTTCCTTGATATCACTGCCGGACATTCCCGCCATCGCCTTGACCAAGTACTGAACATCAAAGTTTTCTCGGTCGACCTTGGTGTCTTTGAGTATCAAACTGAGAATTCGAAGTCGCTGTGCGGCCGGAGGAAGGGGGACGGGGAACTTCTTCGGCATCCGCCTTAGGATCGCTTCGTCGATATCCTGGATGCGATTTGTGGCCCCGAGAACAACAACCCGCTGCGGCTCACCCAGCGAATTTGCCGAGGTCAGACCGTCCCAATGCGTCATGAATTCGGCTTTGACCATGCCACTTGCCTCGTGCTCACCACTCCGCCTTGTGCCGAGAACTGCGTCGATCTCGTCAATGAAGACGATCGACGGCTGCAGCTTGCGCGCTAGGGAGAAAACAGCATTGACCAGCTTGTTCGAATCACCATACCATTTCTCAGTCAGGGTGGAAATGTGTAGATTGATGAAGCACGCGCCGCTCTCATGGGCCAGCGCTTTAGCAAGCATGGTCTTTCCGCATCCTGGCGGGCCATAAAGTAATACTCCCGACGGCGCATTGAGAAGCGATGAAGTGGAAGAGTAGAGATGAGGCATGGTCAGAGGATAGATCACGGATTCCTTGAGCTCTTCAATAATATCGTCCAGGCCTCCAATATCCTCAAATGAAACATGAATGTCATCGGGAGCGACAACATCCATAGCGATAGCTTGCTCGTACTGGTTGAGGACCAAATCCCCCCTTCTTTGTCGGCGTGCCTTTTTAGCACCTCTGCGCGGTGAGTCGCCATCGGATTCATCTCCACCGTCGAGCTTCCGCAAAATTGCGGCAGATTTGCGCCGTTGCTCTTCTTTCTTCTGGCTCTCTGGGTCAAAATCAAGGCGCGATAGGAGATAACGAATGAGGAAGTATGCCGACGCTGACTATGCAAATGATTAGAGCTTGTTAGAATGGACCGAGAGCCATAGAACTCACAGTACCAGCAACCATCACCAGCTCTTGCAGAAAATGCTGCCATCTTGGACCGCGCGCGGAAGCCATGATAATGGGCCGAGTCAGGAGTAACAGGTGATTAGGGGATCTGCAACGAGTAGCCAAATAATGACCTCGAAGATAGTCGGTCTCCTGAGTCCAGCAACGGGGATTATGATGAGATGATAATTCGGTTGCTCAAAGTCAACCTTGACAAGGCCAGGAGCGTCGGCTGTCGGCGATATGGGCAGCTGTGGCGCTCACTCCTAAGCCGGGACACAATCGTGGCTTTGCGGCCGGCACGTCACATGCCTGCGATCTGCATGTGGTTGCCGCAAAGCGGTGAGTGACGTGGAAGGCGGTGAGTCCGACAGTGGACGCGATGTTTTGGGTTGTGGCAAGTTCGGACGGAATGTACCGAGAGGTATAGCTGATGTCGCGTGCGGTATAACCATTCCAAGTTTTATCATTGTTTGATTAAAGATATATAATAAGTATTACCTGAGATGCCGAAACGAAAAGCGACTGCCAGCCTTTCTGGTCTGGCTGGCTCGGATGGTGCGGATGATGCAGGACAACGCGAAAACGAGCGCCCAACCAAGAGACCGAGAGGAAGACCACGATCCAAGTCCGTTGAAACCAAGCCGCCAGCTGCAACGAAGACAGTGGCCCAAGCACAAGCTCCCGACAGCCCTCCGAAGAAAGCATCGAAACGGGGACGACCAAAGGGCAGCAGAAACTCGGCGCAAGGCGCAACACAGGAAGCTCGAAAGAGTAAAGGTGGATATGAGGAAATCAAGAATGAGGTCGGAGTCCAAGAACCCGAAAGTGTTGCGGCGTCCAACGACGAGCTGGATGATGCTCCAGTTGCTACCAAGGGAAATCCAATGGCAAAATCGGCAAAACCTGCAGCTAAACGGGGACGCAGGAAAGCCAGTGCTGGAAAGCAGGTACAGACCGATGGTGAATTTGAGTATACGCCAAGGACTACAAGACAAGCGCAGCATGCGGCAAAGCCCCAGGAGCAGTTAGAGCAGCCGAAAAGACAATCGCGACACATTCATTGGACAGAACCCAGCAGTGTCGGGGCAGAGACAGAGCAGGATGAAATGGAAGTTATTGAAGAGTCCATTCTCCATGAGGAGCCCGTGGTCCCTCTGTCAGCGTCAGCATCGCCTCTGAAAGGCAGGCGGTCGTCACAGCGCGGACCACCGAGCTCTCCTCTCAAAAAGACGCTCGGGGTTTCTACGGATGATGATAAGATGGGTGAACCCGAGTTGAGGCGTAGAATTGGTGATTTGACTAAGAAATATGACACACTGGAGAATCGCTACCGTAACCTCAGAGAGATAGGGATCGTCGAGGCGAATGCCAATATGGACAAGCTTCGACAACATTGCGAGGCAGTGACAACAGGTATGTAGCTCTTCACGCCTAATCACGCGTCAAGCGCTGATATTTTAGCTTCCAATAATTTTGTTGCTTCTCTGAAGGCAGAGCTGGAAGCGCAGAAGAAGCTTGGCCAACAAAGCCGAGCGCTCCAGAAACAATTGAAGGAGCAGGAGGCGGAACTCGCTGAATTGAAAACTCAAGCGGCAGAGGCCAAGAACCAACTGACTTCGGCTCAGTCGGAGGTCAAAGCCTTGCAGACCAAGCTGGCAGCTGCCCGTAATACTACTGCGAGTCTCGAAAGCGCTGCCACCAAAGTTCCTGGAAGCGCAATCAAAAACAACAGGCAAAACCGCGCAGCTGATGCCGAGGCAGCTCAAGCAGCTCATCTCACGCAGTTAAAGGAGGAGTTGTACAGTGACCTTACTGGTCTTGTCATTCTTGATGTCAAGAAGAGGGAATCAGATCACTTGTATGACTGCCTTCAGACTGGCGTCAACGGAAGTAAGTTCCATTTCGAAAAGGGAGGATCACAAGGTGCGTTTCTGACAACTCGACAGCTCTTCACTTCAAATTGGCGGTCCCGACAATAACATCTACGAATTTCGAAACGGCGGAATTCCAGTATGTCCCATTGTTGGATGAAAGTCGCGATCGTGAACTGGTCGAGATTCTTCCCGAGTATCTTACAGTCGATATCACCTTTGTCCGCCAGCAAGCGTCAAAATTCTACGCACGGGTCATCGATGCGCTCACAAAGCGGCGCAGTTCAACTAACTAAGTGCTACTTATTGTGCTATATCTATTCTTCTTGCATTTCTCAGCTTTGGCCTGGCATCTTTGCTTGTCGCATGGGTATCTTGGGCTAATTTATAGGCGTCTTGGATCGAGCATGGTAGGATTCCTTGGTGACAGTTTATAATCCATTTGCTACAGCATGTTGAACTATCGTACTCTCTTTGTAATGCCAGTCTCAAGTCTTTATTCCGATGAGCAAGTCCTTCATACCTAGGGATACATGGTCAGGGGCTGCGCTATGGGCTCTGCAGGCCACCGTAACCGCAGCATGCCGCCCTGGGCACCCCCGATTGGTTGCGGCATCCCCAAGTTCCCCAAAGCTGTCAGTAAAAAAGCGACAAGCCATGTCGCGGATGCTTGACAGTTTCTTTTCCATTCTTTTCTTTTCATTGTAACTGTTTGATCTCCTTTTTTTTGCTACTGACTGGAAGACAAATTTCACTCGTTTGCTACAGCTATCCCCGAAGCTGGATTTGCCGTGAAGGAAAGATGGCGCGTCTGGGCCGCTTTGGGTTTCTCGCCCTCGCGGTGGTGTTCCATCTTATATATGCTTATTCGATCTTTGACATTTACTTTGTCAGTCCGATTGTGAGCGGCATGAGATCGTATGGTGTCGAAAGAGAACCTACGGATGCACCCGCCAGTCGCCTTGTGCTGTTCGTTGCCGATGGCTTGCGCGCTGACAAGGCTTTTCAACCAGCTCCAGACCCTTCTCCGGAAGACAACGAAGATGCAGAAAACAACGATCCTATCTATCTCGCTCCTTTTGTTCGATCGCGCGTGCTCTCCCACGGTACCTTCGGCGTCTCCCACACCCGAGTACCCACCGAGTCTCGGCCTGGACATGTTGCACTCATCGCGGGTCTGTACGAAGATGTCTCGGCAGTGACAACGGGTTGGAAATTGAATCCGGTCAACTTTGACAGTGTCTTCAACCAAAGCCGGCATACTTGGAGCTGGGGGAGTCCGGACATACTCGCAATGTTCAAGGAGGGCGCAGTGCCAGGCCGCGTTGATGCCGACATGTACGGAGAGGAGATAGAGGACTTTACGATGGATGCAACGCTATTGGATACCTGGGTCTTCGACAAGGTGAAGGAGCTTTTTGCCTCTGCGAAGAGCGATCGCGAGTTGGATGCGAAGCTACGGCAGGATAAGGTGGTGTTCTTTCTGCATCTTCTCGGGATCGATACCACTGGCCACGGCTTCCGTCCCTACTCCAAGGAATACCTGCATAACATTAAGGTTGTGGACAAGGGGGTGCAGGAGATAACAACACTCATAGAAGATTTCTACGGTGACGACAGGACGGCGTTTGTCTTCACCGCAGACCATGGTATGAGTGATTGGGGAAGTCACGGCGATGGTCATCCTGACAATACTAGGACACCTCTGGTCGCCTGGGGATCTGGCGTTGCTGGTCCAAAGTACACGGAAGGGGAGACTGTCACTGGCCATGAGGATGGATTCTCTTCTGATTGGGGCCTTGATGGCATTCAACGACATGATGTCGCACAGGCCGATGTTGCTGCTCTCATGGCGTACCTCGCTGGCTTGGATTTCCCTGTGAACTCTGTCGGCCAATTGCCACTTGACTACATCGATGCTAGCCCAAAGGAGAAGGCGCTCGCTGCATTGGCGAACACGCAAGGAGTCTTGGAGATGTATCGTGTGAAGGAGGAGCAAAAGAGAGCCGCATTGCTGCGATACAAGCCGTTCGAGCCGTTGGCGGATTATGGCGAGAACTCCGTGGAGGAGCACATTGCCGAGATCCGGGCGCTCATTGCCAATGGCAGTTATGAGGAGTCCATCCAGAAGTCTGATGCTCTGTTCGCTACTGCGCTAGAAGGGCTGCGCTATCTGCAAACATATGACTGGCTCTTCCTTCGAACCATCATCACCTTCGGATACCTGGGCTGGATTGCGTATGCGCTGACGACAGTTATTGATCTGCATGTCTTGCACGGTACCTCGGATTCAAATCGGACCATGGGCAGCACTATTTTCTTCACGTCTATTCTCGCTGCTCTCTTTTCAGTTCTCTCATATCAAAAATCTTCGTGGCGATACTATTTCTACGGAGCTTTTCCAATCTTTTTCTGGGAAGAGGTCTTTGCGCGAAGGAAGGCGCTGATCGCTGGTCGCGATATTCTTTTGGGCCACGTTCGTTCTTTCGGTGGCTACATCGGACTCGGATTTCAATTGATAGTCTTTCTTGGAATTTTGGAAGCTCTTGTATGTTGCAATACCTTGACACATTGGACGCAAGCTGACGGGCAACCAGGTCCAATCCTACTTCCACCGTGAGATATTCACCGTTTGTTTCATTCTCGGGTCATTCTGGCCCGTTTTACACGGCATCGACTTTGTGAGACAGAATACGATCCTGGCCGCCACATGGGCCGTCGGGTGCTCTCTCATGAGTACTTTTACTTTGCTTCCTGTAATCAAAGTAGAAAATATTAACACCATGTATGAAGGTTCCTATTTATCAAGGCTGATTTGTGGATGATGTTCTGACAATTTGACTGTGCAGAACTTATGGTGCACTGCTGATGTTCTTCACCGGATTGCTCTATCTACTTTTCGAGGACACCATCTCGAAACAGAGTAAATCTCCAGGACATGCGCCAAGGGCTATCTCTAGCTTGGGCTCGCGAGTCATTATGGGCATGCAGGTACGCTTTCTGTTCTTTCCTCTTCTCGCGCGGTCTTCGAAACTACAGAACAAGTGGCTGTCCACTTTCGATGAGCAATCAGTTAACTTGAGTAGGTTGGTATGGTTTTGCTTGCTTTGATAGTCACCAGATCCAGTGTTTCGTCTTTGCAGGCCAAGCAGGGTCTTCCGTTTGGTAACCAGGTAGTTGGCTGGTTCGTTCTGGGTAAGTGTTGCGAGGAAGTGGCTTGGCCAACTCCGTTCCGCAGGGCTGACACGACCTAGTTGCCTCGCTTCTGCTACCATTCCTCTATCGACTGTATCCTAACAGCCACTACCCGCACCGCCTGATGGTGCTTTTCCTCACATTTTCACCCACCTTTATTATCCTCACCATTTCGTACGAGGGCCTTTTCTACTTTGTCTTTTGCATGACGCTAGTCACCTGGGTCCAGTTAGAGCATGCCATATATGTGTACACTGCGACGCCGTCCGTGAACCATGGCGGAAGCAATATGGCGGTACCAAAGAAGCCAGGCTTGAATGCTACAGCGGTAGTCGATGGGCAGGAATATCGCTACCGCACGCTAGGCCTTTCAGACACACGCGTGGCGTTGTTTTTCTTCTTCCTTCTCCAATCAGCCTTCTTCAGTACAGGCAACATCGCGTCAGTCTCATCGTTTTCGATGGAGAGTGTCGTCCGTCTCATCCCAGTTTTCGATCCCTTTAGCCAAGGCGCACTGCTCATCCTGAAAATACTGATCCCTTTTGCAATCATCAGCGCTAACCTGGGTATTCTCAACCGCCGGCTGGAGGTGGCACCTAGCGCTCTGTTCATGGTTGTCATGTCCATTTCGGACGTCATGACTCTGAATTTCTTCTATATGGTGCGGGATGAAGGGTCATGGCTGGACATCGGCACCACCATCAGCCACTTTTTGATCGCCAGCTTTCTGTGCACGTTTGTTGCGGGACTTGAGTTTCTTAGCGAGGTGTTTATCAGCGGGGTGGAATTCGGACCGACCGCTAAGGCGATCGGGGCCGCTATCACCAGGGCCGTGGACGGCGTCGCAGTTGGGCAGTCTGGGCCTGGTGATGCGGCGAACAGCAAGGGTCTAGAAGGGAGTGAAACGGTTCGCCAGAATGGCGGCTCATATGATTGATGTAAATTTATTATTATTTATAGATTATTGGCAGGACGCCAAATAGCTAATTACTGGGTACATTAGACAGGTACTGTTTACTGCATAGTCTCTCATCTTCGACCACTACTGCTACTGTATGATGCAGCACTGCTGAAAAACCGTAGCTGATAACTTGCTCATCACACTGATAGCCATGTACCGGTTGTCTAGACCCTCTCAAGTCACAATCACTTTTGCCTGAGAACACTGCCAAGTTACTATGACTAGATCGAGTGTATGAATTGAGCCGAGGCATCACAAGCCGACCTAAATTAAGTTTGCCACTATTGGATTCTATTCCCAGGAAACTAGACCCGCCCGCATCAGCCCTAAGGTAGTCTAACCATTTCCAGACTACGCAGTATATCTCATGGCGGGATTGCGGGGAAAAGTCAGGCACCATTGCTATTTTCCTACTTGTAGTTGTAGGAGCCGGATGACGAGATACGGGAGTTGAAATTGAAACCGGGGAGATGCGGGATTAGCTTGCTATTTTATGATCTATCGGAGAGTTGGGGTCTTGGTTGGATGTGGCATGGGTTATGGTGCATGACAGGCATGAAGGACGTAAATGCCGCAGTTTAGTCTACAGGGTGGTGTACGGAACGATGGCAGAAAGTCGACTGGTCTCATGATACTTTCTTTCCTGCTTTCCTTCTTTCCTGGTAGATACATAGAGTTCGAGATGGACGAAAGGATCCCGTATTTTCCCGCGTGGTGATCTATTCTTTAGGAGGAGGCGTTGAGAAGTGGTATCCTGCGGGATAGACTAGTCGTGACTTGAGATCGGATCTGGAGCCCGTACGACTCCTACCTAGTCTACCGTTGTTGAGGTCGAGGTCTGGGTGTGAGGCGCAAGCTCAGTCACCGTTAAGGATTAGTATTATTCAGAGTGATCTCATGGAGACGGGAGCTTGAGGCTTCAGGGACTGTCGTAGGTAGTTTGGTGTCGACTAGACCCAATAATATATCGAAGGAATGATACTCTCTGCAGAAAGTTGATGATCAACATGATCTTCTTGTTTCACTTTGAAGTCTGCAAAGTATTTAGTAGTGAAGTCTGCAGATTATTTAGTAGACACAAGTCAGGTTATGCCTTGTCAATTGTCAGGACTGTAGATAGTCCATTGTCTAAGTGTGCCAATCATCAAGACTTGCGGAGATATCTTCCATCTTGCGAGTCAGTTGGCGGTGTTTGTATCAAGTTCTATCTATGCAGTAAATAGATGCATAAATACCATACTTATGGAACTGGATGTGGTTCCTAATATTAGACTCCACAGTGGAGAGCAACAAAAAAGCTTTACTGGTGTGGTAAATCAGAATAGCACCAGGGTTAGGGCCATTATTAAGGATGATTGCTAATGTTCTAATTGTCCTCTAGCTTACAGGAACTGCATATACTACCTGAGGCACGGAGTATAAGAGACAGCATTAAGGAACTATAATTGAGTAGTCCGAGACACAAAGGTACTATTCTGTGGCGAGAGTAATCACAACTATGGAGCCTGAAACCATGTTCGGTTTTGTATATGAAGATCACTGCGAGCCTCAAATTTAAGCATCTTAAATAAAAGAGGTCGAGATTCATGTTGAGTACTAATGCAGTGTGACACTCAATAATAAACATGCTGAGTTGGACACATATTCAGCGGTCCAGCTAGCAATAATAACGCAGCAAATACTAATTGCTGATCCAAATCATCCAATGAATCGTCGTCTCCCCACAATTCCAGGATGATCCTCCTCGAGGCTTTGCTTACACTGTGCCCCCGACTCCGTGACCCATGCACTTTCGGCTCCTTTGAAGTCCGGATTCTTGGTCCTTGGAGACAGTGATCGATTAATAATACTGCAACCTGAGAGCTTGGCTACATTTGCAGGTATGGGGTAAGATCCTCCATATTCTGGTAGACTCATAGTCCGTACTCCGTAGATAGTAGTAGCAGATCCTCCGAGGACCTTTTCCCCTCCTCCACCGCATCTCTGCACCAACGGTTAACCCCCTGTGACCACGGACCAGTAAGGGTAAGACTGCCTAGCCAACTGCCCACCCGCACAGGTTTCGTGTCTCGTTCATTCATCGCATCCATCTCAAGGCTCTACTCTGGTGGCGCTTGTTCCTCTCCGACGCCTTTCTCGTTCCTCTACTTTCACTTTCACTTTACCTGTTCCGCGTCTTATTCTTGTCCCTATTACTATTCGCCAATACGCAACACGCGCTCCAATAACTGTTCAGCAAAGCAGGCAGAGACGGAAAGAAGAGGAAACTCGTTCATCTCCATTCCCCTGTACTCTCCATCTACTACCCTATTCTCGTTTATTACTACCCACCTCGTCACCTTCCGTCCTCTTTATTATCGCTGTCTCCGCTTTCACGCTCCCCGGCGCAAGTTTCTGGATGGATACCTGGCCATGAGCACAACAGCAGAAAATCGCCCCGAATCTACACCCTCGAGACCCAGCCCTGCCCCCAGCGCCGCGGGCTCAACGGGTACTTCAGGCATCAGTGTGCGCGGTGGCCCAAACGGACAAATGAGTTTCCGAAGGTGTGTGGTGATATTTCCTTTCGCTGTGGTGGTGGGTTGATGATTCTCCTGCTCGTTCGCGGGGCTGTTGTCCCGGACGGTCGCACGACGAAAACTCTGTCCAGTCGACAATATTTGGGTAGAAAGCTTTGTAGATTGTGCAGTTCGCTTTTATAAAGAAGTTCTATCGATGCTAATTGGCTTTATCTAATCTTTTGAAACAGACAACGTGCGTCGCGTGCTTGTGAGGTACGTCTCTCCTTATCTGTTCTGCGAGGTCAACGCGACCTGCGCGGGTGCCTCGGCACCTCGGCCCATCACAGCTATCATCACCATATCGCGCTCACAACACCACATCATACCACGATGAGTTATTTTGCTAACTGTTACTTTTGTCATGGGTGCTATAGACCTGCCATGCGCGAAAGGTGAGTTTAATCCTCTGGTGTCATTGCCGAGTTTGCAAAGGGCGTTGCTGACCATGAACGTTTTCGAGCAGGTCCGTTGCGATGCTGCCAGTTTAGGTGTGCCTTGCACCAACTGTGTGGCCTTTTCGATCGAGTGCAAGATCCCTACGCCGAAACGCAAGAAAAACCAGACTAAGCTGAAGGATACAAACAGCGGGTATGTCAATGCCTGGCCTGCCAGCGTCAGCTCGACAACTACTGACCTCCGTTGTCTCAGGACTGATGAGCGCGACGACGGCCAGGACAAGCAGGAGGAGTCGCCAAGCGACGGCGGGGATGGCAAGGATGCTTTCGGGTACCGCAAGAACCGGATGGCCGTTGATGGGATGCCAGTGACCAGCCTCACCGAGCAACAGGAAGCTCAGCAAGCGTCCCAAAACAACACTTATGCCCAATTCATGAAGCCCAAGTTTGCCCGAGCACCGATCAAGGAAGCGGGTAGAGTCGCCTATCTCGGAGAGTCATCAAACCTGTCGCTCCTGGTTCAGGATCGTCATGGCACAACGGACGTGGTGCACTATCCTCTTCCGCCTAACATCAGAGGATCGCGTGCTCGGTTGACAGACCTCGACAACCTCGAACTCGACATTCTCCACCAGCGTGGTGCTTTCTTACTCCCTCCCAAACCTCTTTGTGACGAGCTTGTCGATGCTTATTTCAAATGGGTCGCACCTATCGTCCCCATCGTCAATCGCAGCCGTTTTATGCGACAATATCGCGACCCGAAGAACCCACCTTCTTTGCTTCTACTTCAGGCCATTCTTCTCGCAGGCTCGAGGGTCTGCACGAATCCCCAACTTATGGACGCGAACGGCTCCACCACCCCGGCCGCAATGACATTTTATAAACGGGCGAAAGCACTATATGATGCTAATTACGAAGACGATCGCGTCACGATTGTTCAGGCTCTTGTTCTCCTAGGCTGGTACTGGGAAGGCCCGGAAGGTTTGTTGTTCGCTCTGCCTGAGTCGGCGTATCTAACTTCCTACAGACGTGACAAAGAACGTCTTCTACTGGACAAGAGTTGCAATGGTCGTCGCACAAGGCTCCGGCATGCACCGAAGGTATACCTTTTGTTTCCCTATGCTCTCTTCAACTGTGTCTAACGATCCCAGCGTGGAAACATCTCAACTCAGCAAGCCAGACAAGAGATTATGGAAGCGCATTTGGTGGACCCTCTTCACCAGGGACCGATCCGTAGCAGTTGCTCTCGGTCGACCTATCGGGATCAACACCGACGACTCAGACGTGGGCATGTTGACCGAGGACGATTTCATCGAGGACGAGATCGACAGCGCCGCCGAGTACCCTCCAGACCCTGTACACGTACAGTTCTTCCTTCAATATGTCAAGCTGTGCGAAATCATGGGCCTGGTGCTATCCCAACAATACTCTGTGGCGTCCAAATCTCGGAGGATGAACGCCATGGACTTGACGCATTCAGATATGGCTCTGGCAGACTGGCTTCAGAATTGCCCAAAGGAGGTATGCTGGCAGCGGTCACGGCATCACTTCTTGGCAGCTCTTCTTCATGCGAACTACTAGTGAGTGGAGCACATCTCATCGAAGGCCATGGCTAATGGATAAAGCACCACCCTCTGTCTCCTGCATCGAGCACACATGCCTCCTGCTTCGTCCGCGCCAAATAGCTACCGTGTAGAGGAGATGGCGTATCCGTCTCGTACTATTGCCTTTCAAGCTGCGGGGATGATCACCTCTATCGTCGAAAATCTACAGACCCATCAAGAAATTCGATATGCTCCTGCCTTCATGTGCGTCTTCTTTTAGTGATGTTCACACTGCCCCTGCTAACTTCAACAGTGTCTACAGCCTTTTCTCGGCATTGATCATGCATGTCTACCAAATGCGGTCATCAGTACCGTCTATTGTGGCGACGTGCCAGGAGAGAATCAACATATGCATGCAAGCCTTGAAAGACGTGTCCAAGGTCTGGTTGGTGGCGAAGATGGTTCACACGCTGTTCGAGTCAATCCTGGGCAACAAAGTTCTAGAAGAACGTCTCCAAAAAGCTGCTGGCAAGAGGCATCAGAGGGTACGAACCGAGGCGACGCAACAGCCTCCTGCGAAGAAACCCGATCCACCGAAGCGGAAATTCGACGACATGGACCTTGGTTTGCCAAACGGGGGTCCGACACCTCCGGTTTCGTACGAACGATCTCGACCACAGACACCTGCCGTCACACCGTCCAGAGAACTGGGGCAACCTCCCGGGATCAGCGTGCCGCAAGGGTCCCCTACTGCCCCTCACAATACACTGCCAGGCAATTCTCGAAGCAATACTCGGCCGACAACGCCCTTCAATGGTCACTTCTCGCTACCTGCAACGCCTCCAGATCTCTTCCTTGTCACACGTACTTCGCCCAACCTCTCTCCGTCTCTCTGGGAGAACTTCCAGCCTGACCAGTTGTTCCCTGATGGCACGTCCATCTTCCCCGAGTTGGCGTCTCCGCAGAACCATACAGTCGACCCACAACTACAGATGCAATCGCAATTACAGGGTATGCAGCAACGTCACATGATGGTGAATCAAACGCCACAGATGCCGGGGCGTAACCTTTCGGTATCCGGTACGCAGGGTAGCCCGGAGCTGATGTCGAGCCTGCCACCGGGAATGAACTTGCAAGGAGCCCAGCCACAGCATATGTTTGGATTGGAAAATCAGCATGGATGGCCCATGCAAGGCTTAGATGCGCCGTTGGGTGCCGCCGGAATGGACAATGCTAGTCAGGATGACAACTGGAGTAGCAGTTCCCGAAGTGGACCGACGGCTCCTACGACTCTGAATGTCGAAGACTGGTACGTTCCATCCAAGATGCCTGAGATGACATTACTGACGTTGACCGCTTTACAGGTTCCAATTCTTCGGCATCAATGGGAGCTTTGGAGAGTTGGCAACATGACGCTGATTGACGACAAATCCTTACGTGTATAACATCGATTCTCTGGCTGTGCAGTCGCAGCTTGCCTCTGTGTGACTTTTGATTCTTACTTTACTTTCTCTTGCAAGGCTATATTCTGTCTAATTGACGTATTTTCCTGTGGTTTTGATGGTGCTGTCTGCAGACCACTGCAACGGAGCCAGGTTGAAACGGAAAGGAAGGAGTACAATGGCGAAGGATGAATTACGCGGATTGATATATGTATATACTTCATGTGCGATGCCTATTTATGGCTGTAGCGAATGGCCGACTGCCTTTGAATGTTGATATGGAAGATAATTTATGCCTCAGGCATTATATGAGTCAGCACGCTAGCTACAAATGGAATAGCCGATGACGAAATCGCGGACAGCAGACGGCAGCCAATCACAGGGCAGCAAGTCGAAGCAACCTTTCCCGCTACGGCAAGCAACAATCCGCTCCTCCTCTGACTCTTCTGCAGATTCCCCGGTCTTAGTTCAGTCGTTGCTCTCCCTCTTCCCATCCATTCTTTTTATCCATTGTTCTTTGATCTTGATCGTGTGACTGTTACAGATATCAATTTTAGATCCATTCTCCATTATTCCTATGGTTTGAGTGTTCCATCTTCCTGATCAATTCTGCGCTCCCTTCCCCGCTACTTTCCCGCCCCGCAAGCGATGTCGGCCTCGGGTTCTGGTGCTGCTGCACCTACAGCCGCCGGTGCTATCAAGAAGGCCTTCCCTCACGTCGACCTTGACGGACACAATCTCCCTCCGTCTCCGGCACCGTCGAGTCCGCGGACAGGCAAGCGATATGCAATTGCCACAGAACTTGTATATACCGACAGCAATGACCAGTACAATGCCAGCAGTGTTCCTATCTACCAGGTACGTTGCAGCCATCCAACATACTATATGTATATATATATCCACCAGAGTATACTGATCGAAGCAGAGCGCCACGTTTAAGCAGACGTCCGGCGGCGGCGGCGGAGAATATGACTATACTCGGTCCGGAAATCCCACCAGAACTCACCTCGAACGACACCTCGCCAAGATCATGTCGGCGCAGCGCGCGCTAGTTGTTTCGTCCGGTATGGCTGCTTTGGATGTGATCTCCCGGTTGCTTCGTCCCGGAGACGAGGTGGTGACGGGCGACGATCTCTACGGCGGAACGCATCGTCTTTTGAAATATCTGTCGACCAACGGGGGCATCATCGTTCACCATGTCGATACGACACAGCCGGAGAAGGTTCGCGAGGTGTTGACTGCGAAGACAGCCATGGTCTTGCTCGAAACGCCGACCAATCCTCTGATCAAGATTGTCGATATCCCCCAGATCGCCACGGCGGCGCATGAGATCAACCCCAGTTGCTTGGTGGCGGTAGACAACACTATGATGTCTCCGCTGCTATTGAACCCTCTCGAGCTCGGTGCGGATATTGTTTATGAAAGCGGGACCAAGTACCTGTCTGGCCATCACGATCTCATGGCCGGTGTGATTGCCGTGAACGACCTTGCTCTTGGGGAGCGGCTGTACTTTCCCATCAACGCGTCCGGGTGCGGCCTGTCTCCATTTGACTCGTGGCTCTTGATGCGTGGTGTCAAGACGCTCAAGGTGCGGATGGACCAGCAGCAATCCAACGCCCAGCGCATTGCCGAGTTTCTTGAGTCTCATGGGTTCAAGGTCCGATACCCCGGGCTGCGGTCTCACCCTCAGTACGAGCTGCACCACTCCATGGCGCGGGGCGCCGGAGCGGTGCTGTCGTTTGAGACGGGCGATGTCGGCGTCAGCGAGCGCATCGTCGAAAGCGCCAAGCTGTGGGCCATCAGTGTCAGCTTCGGCTGCGTCAACAGTCTGATCAGCATGCCCTGTCGTATGAGCCATGCCAGTATTGACGCGAAGACGCGACAGGAGCGAGCCATGCCGGAAGATTTGATCCGGCTGTGTGTTGGTATTGAGGATGTAGACGATCTTATTGATGATTTGCGGCGGGCGGTAGGTCCCCTCCTCCCTCTATTTTCCCCAAATAAGCCCCAATACTAATTACGTGTGTAGCTCGTTCAAGCCGGTGCGGTCAACATTACTCTCGATGGGTTCGAAGCGAATGCGCCCAGTGAATCTAACTCTGCGTGATTTTGCAAATAGCGGGATGGTTCATACAATTTCGGGCGATATCATGGCGTTGAGGTTACAAAATATCTGCGGTTATTACGACAGAACATAAATCTGGATATATTAAAGTACGAAATTCATTCTAGTTTGTAAACATAAGTTGTTCTTAAAATGAGGCTTCGGTGACTGGGTGACGTTCGGCAGCGGCAGCCGGCATCGGAGGACTCGCCGAGAGTATCGGGCCCGGGGCATTCTCGTCCGTGATGCAGTCAGAGTCATCAGCGTAATTGTTCCAGCTGGTCAGCATGGAATCGCTGGCGATTGAGTATAGAGGCATGGCTGTTTAATTGATAGACTGCAATTTCTGTCGTCTACGCAATATCTCGTTACAGACCGCTTGTTGGCAGCCTGACTGTTTACTCTATCGACTGAGTGGCAGTCGCAGATTATGCCCCGGAATGCCCTCACCCCAGATGGCTCCGTCCCGGTCACCATAGGCGCAACCTCAGCGGCACCAACAGCTTCAGCTTCAGCTTCAGCTTCATCAAAATGGAACACAGACAAGCTAGGCATGCGCCTCGGCGTAGACATCGCCAGCGCAATGACAGCAGGCGCACTAACCTGTCCCGTAATCACCGTCATTGACCGGTACCTCCATCCTGTCCAATTTCCCTGCCCAATTGCTTTGACCTCTTGACTAACATGAAATGACGATATGAAGGGCGATAATCGAAAAAGCAGCCAAAGGCCTCCCAATCCGGAATACCCTAACCTCCTGCTTCAGGAGCATGCTCACCCGCCCGGCTGCGTTCTTCACAAGCACCCCATTTTTGTTGATTTATACCCTCTATACATCGACGTACCTCACCGCCAACGCGATCGATACGATGACCTCCACGCTGAAGGATAAGCCCTTTGAGAGCGTCTTCCCGGGCACGGTTAAGTTCCTCATGACTACGGCTGTGAATATGGGGATTTGTGTGTATAAGGATGCGAGGTTTGCGAGGATTTTTGGGGCCGGCTCCTCTCCATCTACCTCTACCAGTTGTGGTAGTAGCAGTAGTAGTACAAGTGTTTGCCATCCATCCGGCAACTCAGTGTTGAAAGTGCCGCGGGTAAGCTACGCACTCTTCTGCCTGCGCGACAGCATCACAATCTTCGCCTCCTTCAACATCCCCTCCCTCCTTGCGCCGCACATCCCCGACTCCCTCGCAGCCACGTCCGGTATGAAATCCGCGCTGGCGCAGTTTGCCTGTCCCGCGTTGATGCAGTTCGCCAGCACGCCGATGCATTTGCTGGGCTTGGATTTGTATAATCGCCAGCAACCGGGGGGATTGGGGTGGAGGGAGAGGG
>JACBAD010002018.1:0-89594 GCA_014281905.1 Aspergillus hiratsukae
TTCCTCCTCACTCTCACTCTCCTCATCCTCATCCTCATCCTCCAACTGCCTTTTCAATCCGGTAACCACATTCTGAACCCCCACCTCCCTCTCCTCCAACGTAAAATTCCCACCCCAATTCCTCCTCCTCGCCTCCAGATTCGCCTCAACAGGCGCCCACTCCCACAACTCCGCAAGCGCACTCTCACTCAACGCACCTTGCTCCTCTGCCGCAGACGCCCCCGCCCGCCGACCCCGCGATACCCAGTCCTCAACCCTGGGATCGAGTTTCGTGCGCAGCAGCTGTTCAAGTGTCTGTGCTTGCGTGCGGCCCGGGTACGAGGGGCCGGGGTAGGCGACGAGCGAGGACAGGAGAGCGCGGTTTTCGGTGAGGTGTTCGGAGATGCTGAGGAGGTTGTTTGAGATTATGCTTGCTTGGGATTGGAGGGAGGTCCTACGCCACCCAGTATTAGCATTTTCACTTGAGGTGTGGGTTGGGTGCAGTGGTGAGGTACCAGGATGGAAGCGGGTCGCTTTGGTTCAAGCTGCCGATTAGAGAGGCTAGGGAGCGGGTGAGCTGGACGAGTCGTTGGCGGGATTGTTCGAGGGTTTTGATCTGGTCTTGGTTTGGGGATGTCATTTTGTTTGTATTGCGACTGAGCTTGCGACTGAGCTGTTGGTAGGTGTTGATGCTGGTGAGTTATGCGGTGGACAATGACGGGAGAGCTCTGCAGAGACAGCTATCGGATAGGCCGATAGCTTGAAGGGTTGTTTATGGAACCCCACAGCTACACGCATAGGGCTAGATCATGGCATCTATTCTACGACGAGTCAAGTACAACACAGTCTTTGAGATTCTCTTAGTCTCGTGGCATCAATAGCCGGAGGAGTATGTTCATTACTGGACTCTCTACTGTCCAAGCAGTTTGATTACGTCCATCTCGATAATCACTCGCTGCTATAAATATCTACTCCGTAGTCTTTGGTGACGGCGAATTACTAGAAGTGGTATAGCGTTCCTATTCGGGGAAAGCGCGCAACTGAGGCTTGGCGTCTCGGTGCGTGGTCTATAAAGCTTCCTCCTTGTCCACTCGAGATCATGGCCAACTTCTGTTGCTATTTCCCACCCCTTCGCGGTCTTCTGACCCAAGCACTTGAGGCATTTTTGCCATTGGACTGAAACTCCCGTGTTCTGCACTTCGCCACCTCCTTTTGCGCCCGTGAGTTGTCGCTCGTCGCGTCCGCCTGACTGTCCTTGCTTTTCGTAAGAATGGAATTTCTGCTTGCCTGGGAGCTTAACTGACCATTGATCCTTCTTTTCATAGATAATGCCGCACGAACAACCAGAGATTGCATAGAACTGGTGCTATCAGTTTTTCTGAGCGAACTAACATGAAATCTCCCTCCTATACCTGACGCTGAAAAAGGCGTCAGTAGAGAAGGATTCCTAGTTGCAATCCGCCATACGATGGCAAGCTGGGCTAGAGGATCGTCGTGCTGAATCCGATAATCCGACATTGCGGGCCCTCCTGCCAGACGGCAACGGCACTTGGTGGACGACGAGACCGCGAATGTTCTGCGCCAAGCGATACAATCCGTGCTGGTCAAGTCTAAAGAAGAGCGACCCACGAGATGCTTTCTCTGTGTCGGAAATCCTGATCTCCGCTGAAGGACTGTGTGGTGGACTACGCAACACCTGGTTCACTCACAAGGCATTTTCTACGAAAACATGTGAACCCTCCCTGGCCGGCCGAAGGGGTAGAGTGTAAATGTTTGTGGGAGGGAGAAGCGCCAACTGAAAGTTAATCATGTGAATCTCGCGGTTGTCGTCCATGGAACAGTTGTGCGGCGCTGCACTCAGAAGAGGCTGGCTTTGGAATTTCAAAAAATGCGAAGAGGGACTCGTGTCATAATAATAGATTAGACCAAGGAAGGTTTGGGTGTTCTGGTTTATAAGTATATCCCACTGCTCAGGGACCCCTTGATTCCTCATAATCTAGTAACGTGGTTTCCACATCCCACTCACAGCCAACAATGTCGCCCTTTTTATTTGGTGTGGCATTCTCGGGGGGAATGGCGAAGATGCCATAATGACGATAATATTGAATTGCCTGTAAACGCGTTGAGCACTTTTGCCGGCAATAACATCAGGCGGTCTAGTTGACCTAGATAGGGGCGTCCGTTAACACTCTTTTTCCCCCACTGTATGCCGTGGAACCGCCTACCTTGTTTACTTATGGGGTGCTGTGTATGCATTACTGTATACAGCCGTGCTTTGGTTTCTCCTTACACATGTTCCCGCCGATACTCTTGGCGGTCACACCAACAAGGATGTAAATGACCGCTCGTTGGAACCAATTGCATATAACTGAACTGTTTTTCTGCAATTCCCGTTTGATTGCCCGATACGGGTGCCGCCGCTTTTATGAGGGCTGCACGTGAGAGCGCCCTGAGTGCTCCGGGCACTTATCGAACACTCACTGAGCACGCACCAACCACTCCTGCAGCTCCCGGATTACTCACTGATCCCGTCAACATGCCGCCTGAGTAATCCGGAGCAGCTCAGGCTCGCACCCATGTGGGAAATCACGTGACACTTTTGTGCTCTCTAAACCGCATACATCCTAAAGCTGGGGAGATCTATGAGATCCACCATCACTTCCATGAGGGCATCACAAAGGCCAGGGGGCATAACCTCTTAGCCTCGACTTTGTTCATCATAGTCTCAGGACAGAATACAGGGGTAGGCTCAGATGGATCACAAGCAATCAAACCTAACGGAGGATTACCCAGTGTTTCCCCGGCCCCCCATGTTACGCATGTATAAAATGACATTTTCCCAAGCTTGCCAACGGGAAAACTTCAACTTTCCAGGTCCTCAGTTAATCGTACTTCCACTTGCCCTGCCCCTATACTCTGTTGCCACTTTCATCTCCGTTTCAGTCACCAGTATGGCCGGCCTTTCTGATGCTCGAAAGGCTGCCCGCGAAGAGAAGAGATGAGAGGAGCGCCCAGCTTCGTGAGCAGCGAGGTTACGATCCCAATGCCTATCTAGAGGAGGATGCTCAACGGAGCTGGAGTAGAGCATCTCCGGGATGAAAGAGGTATACAGGAAACGGGTGCGCATGTACGAGGAGTGAGTATCCGCGTCTCTGATATCAGAACTACACCAGCTTAAATGATCTTGATACGTTCCTAGTCGGGCAGAAGGGAATGCCTAAGGACTACACAGTCGGAAAGGAACATCCAGTCCCAACGCTCGAGGAGCTCAAGCAACTGTTTCGATGGTACATTGAGTCTACGAAGGGCAGACTCGACCCCCAAGGACGGCCGACCATGAAGACGACTCTTATCCGAGCCCAAGAGCCCCAGGGCCACGCAACAGAGGCATACGTCGTCGACAGCTTCTGCCGTAGACCAGAAAATGCGTAATCCCTTACCAGCAATTGATCCACGATGCTTGGTGGTAGCTTGACTTGGTCAAGCTGCGCTGACGAGGCGTAAGGTGAGGTCTTGGCGCCGCGTATATGGGATCCGCTATGCTGAACCATCCGCAAAGATGAGGAAGGAAAGAAGAGAAATGATCGACAAGGACGACGAATCATGAAACAGGTATTATTTCATGTTGAGTATGTCTCTCGGAGTCCTGCCGTTGGCTTGCCCTCTTCTGGTCTGGTTGTAGACGTATACAGATCATGAACAGAAGTCTAGACAGCTGCCAGCGATAGAGTACAGACAATCCTCGGTTAGAAAACAGAATAAGCATGCGCAAATGATAGATCAGTATAGGGCAGCTGCCCCTTGCCCCGTTTCAGGTAAAGTGAAACCTAAAGTGAGATGTATTAGTTGACTATATATAGTCTTAAGGTAGCGTAAGCTTAATATAATAACTTTTCTTCTTATATATTTCTTATAAAGATACCTCCTTGCTCAAACACCATGGCTGTGCACTTTGTCATCTGTAGAATTCTTGGACGAGGAGTAAGCAGCAGTAGTCGTCTGGTTGGGTTGGGCAATGGATCTGCGGATCATATTAGGAGAAAGCAATCACTGCCTGCTACGGCGACAGTCAAAAATATAAAGTATCAACAGATCAAGCACGCCATATTCGAGTGAGCATCATCGATTCTAAACGCCCACACACACAGCGTACCCAAGCCAGAGTGTCGAGCAATCAGACCCAACGCCCGGATTCCACAAGTAAAAGTTCGCCAGAGAGATGCCGTACTGGGCCGCGATGGCTTGGCACCCATCTCCAGAAACGACTGTGTGCCATTTTGTACAGTTAGTAGCAGCGCCGGGTTGGGTCGGCGCAGGAGGCGTAGCAACGGTTGACGAGGTTGAAGTAGTGGCGGTTGCGGTTGCGGTTGCAGTTGTGGATGGTACAGTAGAGGTGGTTACGTTGCGTTGACCCTGCTGCACGCATAGTTGTAAGTACCCATCGCTGGAGAGGACGCTCCATAGGTTCTTGTCACAGTCTGTTCCGAGCCAGGGATTCATGCTGGTCACTTCAGGGACAGTGACGTTGAAGAGGCTGGGGAACATGGAGCAGTTGAAGAGGGCTGGTGAACGAGTGAGCAATCTTAATAAGAACACTTTTGTGTATTGTTCTAAGGGAGCTTACACTGATCCTGGGCGCGAAGCTGAATGTAGCAGCTACAAGCTGAGGGCTGGACCGAAGTAGATGGAATAAGCGTCATGTTCGCTGAGAAGCAATAATCGTGAGGGAAATACTCGGTCACTTCGTGAGGAAGTTACGTTAGCTTATGAAGAGAGTCCCTGGTGATAGAAATATACCTTTTGGCTCGCCGGAAATCAGGCAGTAGCTATACGCAGGATCCAGAACACAGTTCTGCGGGTCAAGGCTCGGATTCCAGTGAATCAATTGCTCGACGGTGGAACCCGAGTTAATTGACCAGCTGCGACATGAGTTGAGGCTTTCGTAATTGGCGATCTTTGTATTAAAAGCATTTTCATAAAATGTACAATTCGTCCAGGTTCCTGGGGCCTTCGGATTCAGCGGAGGTGTAGCGACGGCCACTGGAGTGAATGCGGTTGTCGAAGGAGGCTTTGTGAAGGTGTACGAAGGCGTCGTGACGGAATATCCCGAGTATGTTGCAATGTTACCCACTGATCGCACGCAGTAGGATGTGTTTAGCCACAGATTGGAGCAGTTGACATCGACTTGCGGGTTCAAGAAGTAAAAGTCGTTCAAGGAGATGCCGAATTTGACAGAGATAGACGAGCAGTAGTCTCCGGATTGGACCTTTATTATGGATCGGTATGAGAAGGCTTCAGAATCTAGGAAAATCGGTGCAACAGAACTTACAAGATACCATTCCGCGCAATTTGTATTAGACTGTCCCTGTGCGTTGGTGGGCACTGGGGCTGCCGTTGTCGGCGCACTGCCCTGACGGATTGGTACAGTTCCCATGGGCGAACTGAATTACTCGATGTTAGTATGAGACTCAAATGAAGGTGCCAGAACCTACCTTGCGCAAAGAAACCAACCCCGCCAGGTAGCCAGATTGGAACAGCCGGAGTTAATAATAGGATTCCACGCTAGCAGCTGCGCGAAAGTGATATTCAAGCTGGCTGTAAGCGAATCGCATGTGTCTGGCATATCCAACTGGTGCGTGGTACAAGTTGGCGGAAGACACAGTGTTTTGCCCTCTGAGAGGGAGTTACAAGCCAGGTCCAAGGCATTTGATGAGATCAGATCGTACGTGGAAACATTGACGGCACCCGAGATTGACACACAAGTGTCGTCTGCTTGAACTTGATAAGAGCCCCCAGTACATGTGGGGGTCGTTGTAGGTGTAGATGTAGTTGCATTGACTGCATACGCTGTAGGAGTGGCATAAGTGTAGGTGGTTGCGCTGCAGCTGGCTGTCAAGGACGCAAACTCAGCCGCATCATCGTCCGAGTAGCCGAATGGTGAGGACAGCTGCAGCTTTTGAAGTGAGAGCTGGCACGGAGAGCAATTCTGTGCCGCTGTGTACTCCGTCTGATTGGCCCAGCTAGCCGTAACAACATCACAGTATTCCCCAGTAGATCTATAAAGAAGGAAGAACGAATACAAATCAGTCCAATCCGTGTGAAAGCCAAGCAGGACCGAGAAGTGTACACCTACGGCTCAGTCAAGCAAGAAAGCCCTGAGGAGTAAAGATATCGGTCGACCAGGAAGGTTGCTAAGGGAATCGAGTTAGCATGATTCGCATAAGGCAGACAAGAGATATACCAGGATACGCCGTCGCTCCGGGCACCATGACATCTGTAGACGCTGTGCAGGCCTTCTGGACAGTGGTGCGAAGGGATTGAAGATCTTTTCGACATGAGCTCTGGCACAAGAGGTCTAGTTGCGTGCGGTTCAGTCGTTCGAAGCTGGCGTCTCTGTATTCATATCGAGGTTCAGCTTGCAAGCTCTGTAGTAGAAGTATGAGCTGATGAATGACTTGATTTTCTTACTCGATCCCCGTGTACAACGCCAACCAGAATGGACATGATGAGATGGTTGTATTAACAGCTTCAAAGCATGGTTCGCTCAGCCCCAAGAGCTCTAACGGCAGGACAATGCCGTCGAGCTGTTGTGCCACAGCCAGAGACGCCAGCAAAGAGACCAAAAACTTGGACATGGCGGCCATCTGCAACGGAATTTGAAGACTGGTACACAGAAGGCTGGAGGATGACCAGAGCAGAAAGGCATACGCAAAGGGCGACAGAGTGAGGTGTATTCGTTTGATTCGATGCTAATTTCCACTCAGGGCTTTCAACCTGCTGCTACCACTTTGTATGTCTGCTACGGAGTAGATAGTCTCTACTAGTATCATTGATTGATTAAAAATTTCCACAAGTTTTCCACTTTCAAGATTGTCGCAATTGGAAATATGGAGATGGTCCGTAGTGGCCTGACGAGGGCCTAGTTGCGGCATTGTCGTGTCTGCTGCTCGAAATATGTTTCATCCGAGACCTGATCAGTATTAGTTCTCAATTGCACCGGTGATCAGACCCAAATATCGAAATACTAGCAGACCCTGGAGGCCTGGATTGGGTTGTAGGCTAAAGGTATGACCGACATTGCTCGGTACAAGTTACAGCTATGCGAGCATTGAGGGTCTGCTGGCTGCTGCCTAGATATGCGTTTGAACTGCTGAGATTTCTTGTATAATATCCCTCTTTAGCGTCGGGTATGACCGGAGCGACCGGCCCCTGAGCTAACCCTGAAATGCTTAGCCTTACAGGAATTCTTGGCTCATGCTTTCCCTTAGTTCATTGGCGTTGCGTTAGTAGCATGCTAAAGATCTAAAGCTTAGATAGGTAGTTTCATATACAATTTTTTTCTCCGCTCAACCAGTCATGATCACAAGTTCATTCCATTAGGCCAGAGCCCCATAGGGGATATGAGACATACTTAAACCTAATGGGATCTACCTCGATGAGGTATTTATCATTTTATCGACGCCGATTGCCAAGTGTTACTTTGTGGATACAGATAATTACTGAGAGCTCTTGGCTGGCAGGGTTCACAGATACGCTCGCTGTCGGGCAAAATGGTCTCAGCAGCCTGATAGTCCCGGTGAAGTCAAACAGACCAGCATTTTCACCAGACATGTCGAGACACTGATGGAGCCGTCTCGCAGAATGGATTGATGTTAAAAATCTCTGACTGGGGGAAGAAAACTCCGAGGTTATATCGATTAACGACCCACCATATCCTAGTCGCTCATGTTGCCTGGTGTCGGCCGCTGAAAATGGCTTCATCAGACTTCGGAGGCTTTGCTGCGGTAAATGGCTGTGCAGTGGAGACAGAGGGTCACAGGCGAGAGCTTTCGATTCCGTGACCTCCACGAGCTGGACGCCGAAGACGTGAAATAATACCCTTGGTCCACCCGTTGTCTACAGAGGCCTTTCAAAGTTCACGCAGAGTTCTTTGAGGCCCTTGAGATGTTGCTGCATCTGACTGGACTCTTGTGGCTCGTCAGTGGTGCTCTGGCTGTGAGTAGCCATGGACACCTGCACAGAGCCCGTCACCACCGGGATGATTCTCGCATTGACGTATCTTTATCCGACTCTTTGACGCGGCGCGATGATTATTCTTGCGGTCCTGGTAGTGAGTTTTTCCTTGAGAACACATATCTGATCTTGGCAGTTTTCCCATTCTGATACGCAATCTTAGAACCATGTAGTAACGGAGCGTGCTGTGGTGGTGAGTGCAAGATCAGCAGCAGAGAACCTCTGTTGTATCCCTGCTGTGTTGACCCTACTACTATCATCCCTACTAGCTAGAGATGGTCGTCTAGACACCTTTTTGGCTGAGTGGTCTGATATATGACAACCTCGACTGACTGACAAACCGTAGCGAGCGGATACTGCGGATATGGCCCCAAATATTGTGGACAGGGCTGTGTGAGCAATTGCGATGCCACGGCCGAATGCGGCGAGTTCGCGAATCCTGCCAACAAGACGTGTCCGCTGAACACATGGTTTGTGCTTTCCCTTGTCTTTGAATGATATGCATTGCTGACGGTACCTTGTCTACCCGCTTAGTTGCTCACAATATGGCTTCTGTGGTACCACAAAAGGTTCGTAGATCACTGCTTCAACAAAACATGGCAGGATTTGACTAGGATCCGGGACAGATTTCTGCAATGATAAATGCCAGTCCCACTGCGAGCTTCACCCACAGGCCCCCAGCGGCTCGAAACGCAACAATACCCTTTCCAAAGGTAGGTTAGGCACACTTCATGCCGCGAAGACTACGAGAGGGAAAGAATTCTAAGGAAGCACAGTTATCGGCTATTATGAGGCATGGAGTGACCGGTCCGCCTGTCACCAGGCATCACCCAGCGACCTCCCTTGTTAGTGATTCTTCCTGTTCTTTGCTCGCCGTAAACTAACTATCCATTCAGTGGACGCCTTAACACATCTCAACTATGCCTTTGCCTACATTGATCCCGAAAGCTTTCAGCTCATGACCATGGATGTCGCAACGCGCGTGTCCCTTTTTGACGATCTAGCTAACCTCAAACTAACCAAGCCGGACCTGAAGATTTTCATCAGTATCGGAGGCTGGACATTCTCAGATAATAACACCCTCACTCAGCCTGTATTCGGCAATATAGCACGGAGTTCATCTAACCGGGAGAAATTCGCCAAGAATGTGCTCGCCTTCTTGGATGAGTACGGATTTGATGGAGTGGATATTGACTGGTACGTGTATCTCCTATTCTTTCTTCATATTTCAGTAGCTTTCGTGCTAACATCACCTGCGTAGGGAATACCCTGGCGCGGGCGACCGCGGTGGTAAGCCCGAGGATACCAAGAACTATGTCGAATTGCTTCAAGCCATGAGAAAGGAGTTCGACAATTCTGGTCGAGACCTGGGAATTACATTCACAGCTCCCTCGTCCTATTGGTATCTTCGCTGGTTCGACCTGCCAGGCATGCTCAAGTACGCCGACTGGATGAATCTTGTAAGCTTTATTCGATCGTCAATATTCCTTACAATGGCCAGCAATTAACAAGAGGACATGTTAGATGACATATGACCTTCACGGAGTCTGGGATAGCACCAATCCAATGTAAGTCCAGTTGATTCTGTTACAAAAACGCCTAAACATCGAGATCACCCGACTAATGGATTTGGTGACAGAGGCTCGATCGTCCAGGCGCATACCAACTTGACCGAGATCAAATTGGCCACTGAGCTATTGTGGAGAACGAAACTATCGCCCTCAAAGATCGCTATAGGATTTGGTTTCTATGGCCGTGCCTTCACACTGGCGGACCCCAGCTGCACAACTCCCGGCTGCCCCTTCAGCGGGGGTGCTAAACCAGGAGTGTGTACCGCTACCAGTGGATGTACGTGGAGATTCCTTCCTGATATGGTTCAAATTCACGCTAACTTGAATTTCAGACCTCGCATACTACGAAATTCAGAAAATTCTAGCTGATAATCCGCACATTACCCCGGTCCATGACAAGGAGGCTGCCGTCAAATACTTTACCTGGGACTCGAACCAATGGATATCCTACGACGACAAGGATACCTTCAAGGAGAAGTTGGACTGGGCAGACAGCCATGGCTTCTCTGGGTCTCTCATATGGGCCTCTGATTTAGGTATGGTACAGTGTGGCAAATAATTGCATGGTCTATCTGACACGAAGGGGCAGACGACTACAATTGGACAGCCCACAAGGCACTAACGGGCAAGAACGACATTGGAAGTCCCTTGTCCGTGAAAATGGCAGCGGATCAACAGCCTCTCATAGACGTATTGAACGAGGTGTATGGCGGCAACTGTCGCAAATTTGTCGCAAATTCACGGATACAGTCGACTTGAACAACCCTCAAGCCGCGAGTTGCGCTCCGCTAGTTATGGTTGGACACGACAAAGCTGGTTGTAAAGGAAAGGATGTCAGTACATAGACAGTGACTTCACACGGATAGTGACTTCACACATATGATTACTATCTGCTAACATCGAGCAGGGAACCTGCGGCAAGCCAGTATGTTGTCCATCCAACAGTGGATTGAAGAATTGCAAATGGCGTGGCGGACCTGCGCATGGAGACTGCAATGGCCAGTGCCACGCGGGAGAGGTCAAGATTTCGTCGTCAAGTTGGGGTGGTATCCCAGGAGAGTCCAGCACTGGCAAATGTGGTCGCGGATCCAAGGCCTTATGTTGCGAAATGGGTCAATTTGATGACCTGATCAGTGAGTGCTATTGGACTCCTGGCGGGTAAGTTGCTCTTCTCATTTCCACCTCAGCGCCGTTTCACAACAACCCTAACTCTGAGACAACTTTAAGCGGAAACAAGTGTAAGGATGGATACCAAAGCGTCGCACACATGTACCGCCGCTGGGTCTGGTCAGAGATTATGAGCCATGGCAACGACTTCTGCTGTCCTACCAGCTCACCGATGCCCTTCACTCAATGCCACTGGGTAGGAAAGGGAGACTGTGCGGACAATACCTGCGCAGCAACCGAGGTTACTCTCATGGTGGATGGTCTCGGAGATTCATCGACCGGATGCAATTGTACAGATATCCCTTCATCTTAGAAGCGAGAGCACAGGACTGATTTGGTACTAGGGCTCCGTCACAAGGCACTTTGCTGCACACCAAACATAGAGGCACTTAAGACCATCTCTTGTAATGCAGACTTGTGCGAGGACAACCAAGACATGTGCGACGATGAGGCGGGAGATGACGACCCAACAAATGGCTATTTCAAGAGACGATCTTATACTTTGAGTGACGGCACGGTAATGTGGAGCTATGATGAGCCCTGGCTGGTAACGCGTGCAGTGCCTGGAAGGCCTGGTGGCGCTCGAACGATGACGCTGAACATCGGAAAGATTTTGCAGAGTGCATTGGTTCCCAAGCTCGAAATGGCGAGTAGAGGCTATCCGTCGGGGCTGAAGCTGTTCAAGGGTGATGGCGTATCGACGCTGCCCCTCATGGGAGGATTCGAGTGAGTTAGACTTTGCCCTTGAACCGCCGATGGCATAAGAACTGACTCATTGATGAATGGATTAGCATGTTGAGAGAAACTTGCAGTTCGACGGCGGTCCAGTTTATCAAGTTGAAGGACCTCCCCAAGAGCAGCTTTCACGCTGAACATATCCAAGAGGTGAGTGGTTCATCCAATCGAACTGCAAAGTTCAATCTACTAGCTCTGACATATAAACGCGTCGACCTATTACAGATTCAAATGATACCCCGGTTTTTGACAACCGCCCTTTCAGGCATACTGCCCTCTGGAGCGAAGATGAAAGCCGCTACTCTCGACCCTCTGAAGCTTGTCAATGGTTGGAACAAATTGTATGACGTTTCGCTACCACAAATTGGCGCTATTGTCACTGATGTCAAGGGCTGGACAAAGCCTTTGACGCCTAACGAACGCATTTTCGAGGTCCTTGGATCCTACGCATACCGCGGAGGCATGTCTCTCCTCCCTCGGGATATGAATGGATTCAAAAGAAACATTATAATCGGGAATATGCCCATGGAGCTCGGGAAGTTTCGCGCTCACTTAAAAAACGCTGCCAATAATGGAGATGAAAAAGCAGTCAAGAAGATGCTCGGCGTTTTGCAAAAGGTAAGTGCTCAAGTCCTTCAGATAAATAGTCGTGTCCTCGCCGAAATTCCTGAGAGGCAATTACTGAGCTCTGAGCCGTAGACAATCGGAGTGTTCAACTATCTCAATGATGCTGGCCTGGCGAACTCGTTTGACCAGGCGCGCCTACTTTTGGCCAAGGAAATTGGATATGCAGATCAATACATGCCGGAGTTGAAAGGTATCCTCGCCATCTGGAAAGAATTTGAGCCAGACTTTTACGCCAACGCAGTCAAATTCGCGACTACGTTTGTCTCCGGGCGAATCGCTGAGATCAATCAGAAGTTCCCTCTAGGAGGCACTCTTGGAAACCCAGCAGTGTCCAAGTTGGTATATGAAGCTTCTCTTCTTTCAAAAGCAGTGAGTCAGATCAAGATTGGCGAATGACACCATGCTTGGCAGAGAGTTTTGCCTCGGTGAATATATGTGTATATATATAGGCCGCAATTAGACAAGAAGCTCTTTGGAATCGATAGAGTCAGATTCGAATCACCTGCCAAGTTCGAAGGAGGATCAGGTTAACTGTTTTCTTATGCCTCGCCCTCGGTATGAAATTTAATAGACCAAGTTAAAAGTATGGAATGTCATGGAGAAGGCGACGATGACTTTGCGCATTGTTGCAGCCTAGTGGGCTTTCAAGTCGTGCAGCTTCCCTTGCTTCCAATCTCCGGTTCAGTATGAGTCGAAATTTTGACCTGGAGAACCAGAAAGTCCTAAAAACCAGTAAACTAATCTTGATTATCCTGATGCCGCTACAAATCTTGCTACATTGGGTGTTTCACTCTATTCTTACCCCTACGGGTCTAAGCCTAAATAGGCAATCCGCCATTGTGATTTGTGCCCACTGCGTTTTTTAAATATCTTAGGGGTGCAGACCTCATTCTTTCGTCTTACAAATCTCACCATTCTTCCATCCAAATAGCAAGCAGGAAAGGAAACCCGGGAATTATGAATAGGTTTTGCTCCGTAGCCAACAGAGCCACCTCAAGAACACTCGGATTGCAGTTTGGCACACTTTCAACCGTACATCGCTTCTCCTGCTACTTCGCAAGGCTCAGGTTCTCTACTCAGAGTATGGACTCTAAGTCTCGGCCAAGTGACATAGCATTACTGGATGACTATCTCTCGCATCCCGACCTGAAGCTGGATGTTCCCTGGGGCTTCAATATCTACCGCTGTGACTACAGCAATGACAAGGCGTGGCAGCGCATGCTGCACCTTATTGACGAAACTGTCCGCGACAGGCTGGAGGTCAGCGACGCGATGGACCTGTATCCGCGGCACAAGCCGGTTCTAGTGGATGACAAGGAGACCTTGGAAGGAGCAACCTCGCATGACATCCGCGATCATTTTATTGCTTGGGTGGCTGAGGAATTGCCCCAGGTGGTATCGCGACCAAATGAGTTCTTCGCACGCGAAGAATTCAGCTCGACCGGCCTTCGTCGAGAATGGACTTTAGGTACGCGATATAACTTTTGTCTTTTTGTGGATGATATTTGCATTGAGTCATTGGATGAGATGAGGTATCCTGTGGTGAAGTTGCTCTGGGGACAATGGGGACCCCTGAAGCCCCATGAACGAAACTATCCCGTACATCCAGAATATGGGGACGGTGAGACGGATGAGGACGACGAGGATGTCGGCTGGACATACATGAGCGTGGATGACTATATGCGTTATTACAACCATCTGAATGAGTACGACTGGTGGTATAACTTCTACGCGCGGCCGCCCTACATGATCGAGCAGTATGGGAAAATTCCAGGATCATGGAGGAAGGGCTGAACCATCTGTTCAGCAATTGTCTTGTTCGATTTAAATATAAGCTATATCTTCCTGGCAGTGCGGCCTGACAAATGTGACATGTCCTGTATTTCCCCTTGCTATCCATGCGATGCTGGCTGCCTGTTCTTCGACTTCCTGAACCAAGATACCAGCGCTCGTCTGAACCTCTCTTCAAGCTGCTGGAGCAATCTTTCCATGGTTTCTCCGTCCAGATATAGCGTCAAGTTCGTGCCGTTTCGTTCACCCCAGAGTCCATGGTCTGCACTTCTCTGTGCAGCTTGGCCAACGATTCATCGCCCACAAAGTCCACCTCATATACCTTTCAAATTGCGTAGGGATCCTGATTTCGTGGCGCGATTGACAATTTAGGCGTGTCCGAGTTCATCTTCATATCCCCTTCTCCTTGTGGCCCCCCGCTCCTCCTACCAAAGAACTGCTCGCGTAGACTGACGTAGTCGTCAAGTCAAATACCGCTCCTCTTCTTCTTGAGTCTCACTCCATTTGCATGAAAAGGCAGTATGAACTCAGTTCAAGCGATATTAGAGGCAGCAACAGTTTTGTCTAAGATAGAGGATGCAGATAGGCAGGATTTGCTCTCACATCGCCATGAGCTCGAGTCTGCCTTTGCCAAACTGCAGGCGCTTCTACAGCCAGTTTCTCCTCGAGCTACTTCGCCATCAACAACCTTGGAGACATTATCTGGCTCGGACGCATGCGCTGCTCTTGAGCGCTCTCAGACGCTGGCAGCATCTCCGCGTCCACCAATTGCCGTTGTGCCGGCTGTGCCTGCGGTGCCTACTGCTTCAAACGCTTCCCCAGGAACACCTCGGCCTGGTGATATCTCGTTGAGTCCTGCCAGCGCTGCTCCAGATGCTTCATCTGAATCCCCGAGTCCGGGTTCTCATGATCAGGACGATGCCGGCGAGAACCAGTTCCCAGGTCCAGTGCAAGAGCTTATGAAAAGCTTAACCAGACACGAAGGCGAGATCCTAACATACTTTCATCAGCAGCCTGAGTCTGCCGTGTTTGCCGGCAAAGATTCGACCTCAGAGGATCCGCGAATCGTTTATATTTCCCAACTGGAAAAGAAAAAGGCCACCCCGGACGCAAAATTCCGATCTGGACTAAGTGCTCTTTCCCTAGAGCATGACTACACCGAATGGGAAAGATCGCATCGGAAGGCGAGAGTGGACTCCTTACCGGAAGACCTCAATAGTGCAACAAGCAGAAGGGCTGCTGCATTCAAAGAATATGTCGACATCTGTTCGGATCGGTTCCAGGATAAGGCAAAGGCTCGGAGGCATATTGAATACGGTGTCAAATTCACTGTTTTTGGGAAGATATACTCAGCTTTAGCTAAAGAAGGAAGAGGAAAGCCTCTTATATTTTTTTTTTTCCTTGTCCTTAATGCTCTGCTTCTGCATCTTGTAATCATGGTGTATGCGCCGGGCTCGTCTCACAAGAAATATATGAACTGCGCTAGGACGAACTGAGTAAGGTCGACCAGTTCTCATAAAGCGGCGATGCACAGCGTGGAAAGGCCACAGTTTCTGGCGCAAAAGCCACGCACAACCGTGTCCTTTCCGTCGTCACCCAGACTTACTCCGTAGCGCCGTCACCACCAGAAAGCTCAAGGAGCAGGATCCTGCAACATAACCATCATTGGCCATTGGTATCTTGGCATTCAAGCTGAAACTGTCGAAATGCAGTCAGTCAGCTCACGATGCTATCATGCTAGAGTATGGAGATAACAGTGCTGTTGACGTTGTTAAATTGTTGGCGCCAATTCCCGTGTTTATTTTTAGATAGGTCCTTCGGCCGAGGAGGGGCTGGTCGGTAATCGCTACCTTAGCGCTCACCGAAGAAGAAGGGTATAAAAAGGTGATGGAGTCTGTCGGACAGTTGTCTTGTTTTGTAGAGTGCTATATATCAGCTTGATATTGTCAATTATCTCCGTTGACCTAATCATTGCTAGGATTACCCGCCAACTGGTCAGCCGCCACGAATATCACCATCACGATACGACATGAATTGCTCAAACGCCTGAGGGAAGTGGAATGAAGATTGAATCAACTGAGCAGGAGGGTATATCAATGCGATCTGACGAATTCATTATGCATAAGAAAGGGGAGAACCGGGGAAAGGAAGATAGTGGCCTGAACTGGGATGACCGCCATTCACATTACTCGATCAGTGCCTTATTTCCCCAATGAGCCCATGGATTGCATACATAGCTACTGCTTCTGGGGAGGTGAGACACTGCGCTCAGGAAAGTATGTCTGGGCGTGATATCCCTTCTCATGCTCTGGAGAATGTGTGGTAGATGGGACTGTGACGGGAGATTCGTTGAGTTCGACATAATTGGACTTGGAAAATCCCACCTCCTGTGTCCGGCCATCTGTGTCGACAAAGTTGAAGCCTCCAAAACCTGGCTGGTGCATTGGTGGGCTATACATTCCATTGGCAGGATCACCCCACGACCCGTGAGCTGGCGTACTGATGGTGGTATCGTTCCACCGTGCATGAAGATGGCCCGAACGACGCCTCTTGCGAGCCTGCTTGCGCCGCCAACGGATAAAAAAGAAGCATCCCACTGCGAGGACACAGATCAGGATCACAAATCCAAGGATCGGGAGGGCAATGATCAAAGCCAGGCGGCTGCTGCCTGCGCTGGCTTTCGCGGTCGAAGAGGTCAGGCCCGTGGATTGGGGCAGCATCGACTCGCTGAAGATTCTACTCGGACTGATAGGAAAAACTTGGTCGGTAGGCGTTCGGAAGTGGCAATTGTAGCGAAGAGCTTCTAGGACTGCATCGTTCGCAAAGCTGTCAGTGACCGGGGAATTCAGACCGGAATAAGGTAAGAAAGGAAAGTAACCCACAGTTTGCAATGTAGACCTGCGAATCGGTCATATTGCTGGTCAAATTGTAGCAAAACTCGCAATCGCTGATGACATTGTCCGCGAAAGACGAAGCACCGCACCAGGTGTCGAAGTTGACTCCATTCGGATCATTCAAGTCATACTCAAGGGCCGGGGCTAATGGCGTGCAGGTAACCACGCAGGGAGAAGAGATATTGGCAACCTGTTCAGGGAAGCCGTACACGCAGCTGCTAAAGGCGTACCGGAGATTGTCTGAAGCTTCGATTAGCAACTGCATTTGCTCCAAAAATCCCAGATACGTACAGAGTCCCCAATCGACATCCGTCTGCCCTGAAGATATATCACCGTAAGCGCTCTCCAACTGGCACTCCACGCAGTTTTGAAAGTCGGACCCCGCCGTGGTTTCGCTGAACTGGTCGTCCAAACAAACGATCTCGGGAGCTGTGGTGTTCGTGGACACTTTATTGCAAACATTAGCGCACGGCGAGCCGGGTGTCGTCCTCAATCCGACAACCACAGGTGTAAGGTGACCGAGGAGCAAGAAAGTAGCCGCCGAAAGCGACGTAGATTTCGGCTTCTGGCTCAGGAAGCCGATCATCTTGAAGACGAGCCGGACCGAACAATCCAATCCAGGCTGATGCTAATCGATTATTGTAAGTTCGAGGGAAGAATAGGCGACACGCCGTGAGTACGACGGCCTGGCATCGACAGCGCAGTGATCGAAAACGACAGTCGAAAGTAGAACGGACAGGAGGTAGATTGTCAAAAGAGCAAAGATGATCTACCTGAGTCAATTATCACCATCGCCAGCTTGACATCTAGGTACTCCTCGTGGATTGATAAAGAACCCGACCGGAGGCAACGTGCTGCAGCATGGTCAGGTCGACTTTCTCCTTCCAGGAACTGTCGGGGACATCGCTCGTAGGGTGCAAGCTAGTCGAGGACGGTTAAGCATGCACCATGACCGACGGTGCTTGTCTGGGCGCTAAGACACACACTCGCAGAGGCAGACAACCCTGGCTAATCACTGGTCCAGCATTCATTACCCCCGCGACTTGGTTGGAAGAGAAGTGGGACGAGGGCTAGTGCTGAAGCCAGTAACCGTCCAGTAGTAACTCTCCGTTGCCATTTGAACGTGTCTTGGAAGCAGGTTTGGAGTGTGACAGAAGTCGACGAGAGACTGGAGATGTGATTGTGACTTGGCCTGCAGGTTGCCCTGCCTGGAGGATATGATTCGTCGATCACTAGCGAACCCCTCATTCAAGTGTCCAGAACATCATCCTTCACAGGAGGATGGTAGAAAGTACTTTACAGGTAGACAGTACTTGGACTCCCTCTTTGTTTGCGTCCTTGATTGGACAAAAGATGGACCATTTAGATTGCTGGTTGCTGGATTCCGTCTTTGTCCTCGGAAGTACAGTGCCGATATTATCTGAATGCAGATCATCTACACATCCTGTGCAGGTACCTACAGCCGTCTAGCAAAAGTGACGAACAAGTAGCTCAGTAATAATACCCGCTTGTACCGGGTACAAAGCAGCTACCTGACCCATCCCTGCATCAAGACTTCAGTAATCTGAATCAACAATCCTCTGTCCGAACAAATAGGATAATTCTCCCTAGTGTCCATGATAATGGCATGATATGATAAGAAATATGGAAAAAAACCCCGTCCCTAACGAATTCATACATGGTAGATACTGGCACATCATTCTCCAGGCCCACCTGGTTGTGTTGAGAAGAGAAGGCTAGACAATCACGCTCACCAAAAATCAAGGAGCCTCCATATGAAAAAGATAAGACTCCAAAATGCAAATTGTATGTCCCATTTCGCTCTCGCTGGTGGCACAAAAGGTATTCAATAATCATGGGAATTCTCGAGCAAAAGTCATCCTCCATTTAGAAGGCCTCATATAAAGGAAGGTCTGTTAAACTGAAATGGAGACGTAGAGGGGCTGTAGAACGAGCACAAGCGCTACCCGTACAGCTCATCGTAGGAGGGTACCAACTGTTGCTCACGGACTGGCTCAGTCTCTCGGGGCTTTGTCCGACGAGCGAGTTTCTGCTCTTGAAATGGAGAATAAGGCATTTGTCGATCCTCAGATGGAACTGACGGTACTGAGGACGTGAAGCTTGTGTGCTTGGAACTCATGGTTCCCGAAACCGATGATGTCAGCTCCGTGACGTTGCTCTGTTGACTGCATCGGCGCATTCGCGAGGTGACAGAGAGCGGCGGTGACTTGGACGCTCGACTATAGTCATCCATATGTGCGTTGAGTTTAAGTGGATGTAATTCTCGTGGAAGCCGTTTGGGACCCTTTGGCGGTGGAATGACGTCTTCTTCGGCTTCGTCGCTGGAGCACATTTCATCCCAAGGATTGACAAGACCCCTGTGCTCAGTTCCAATTCCACGCTTCTCTAGACTCGTCTGCGTGGGTAAATCTTTTGCTGGTCGACTTCGTAACTTCGCATCGTAGTGTCTGGTGGGTATCGTCAAGGCAGAATCGACCGATGATCCGCGTTCTTCCGAGTCCCCAGGTTGCAATGCAGTTTCGGGGCGGGAAGAGGCACTTTCTCGATGTCGAGCCTCTGGCGAACTATGCCTTCGATGCTGTCCCGACGGCATCGAAGGGGAAACATCCATCTTGATGCTAGAAGGCTGGTCCCGCTGACTCCAGGAGCCTTCGGTGGGATAAGTGATTGATACATCGCCCCATCGAGAATGTAGTTCCGAAGACAGCTTGCGCTTCCTTCTGAACTTGCGAATAATGGCCGTCATAATTGCAATCGGACTTCTCATGGCATGCACCAGAAAAGAAGTTCACTTCATAAGAAGTCTCTGGTGACAATAATGCCACGCCGTGTGAAAGGCAAAATTTGTATCGCCTAACGCAGGAGTTATGTACTCCTCTCCTACAGAGATTCCTCCGAGCGAGTCAAAAGGAAGTCGGGCTATGTAGGTAGGGGAAACAGGAGTGATGCTGGACAGCCGACGGCCTGCATGGGATGAGGATAAATCATAACAAATCCATCAAAAACAACCGAATGACAGTCACATAGCTCTATGTGACATAATCCAAAGGAAGATCGTGAAGAAGTCCGCTCGAGTAGACGACACCGTGGACGGGAGTCATGCGAGACAAAGACGCGTTACAGACCCGACAGTTTGGTTCAACCCCCCTTCAGTGTGAAAGTCAACGGACCGCCACCTGGAAACTTCCCAAAGAAGTTCGTCTTTGGGCATCGCGGCGGTTTTGCAGCGGGACGCGCAATGGCAGACAATGACTGGTCCTGAAGACCCAGGCAGAGCACTTTCTAGGCAGGGTAGACAGCAGGCTGCAGTCTCTGGCCTGCAAGTGTAGTAATAAACAAGAGGGGTATATCGCGGAAGGAGTAAGCAACATTGCAAGGAAGGACAAATTGCGGCGTAGTCACCTTACAGTACTCCCCGAAGCAGCCAAGCGATCTTGGATGTTAGTTAACTAGGTTGCACACAACAACGCCCGCAGCTGTCCGTCTCCTTGGCGTGGCGCTTGCTCATCAGCATTACTGCTCGAAGCGTGACCAGGGCAGCATATTAATCGATTAAGCTCGAGAAGATGCGGGAATTTCGCAAGGGCGCAGTTGAAGATGACCGACTACGTAGAGGCTACAGCAGTACATCTTCCAACACCGCGGTTGACTCTCGTCGATAATTGCATCCAGGATGAAGCGCTAGCTCATCTGCATGGTGCCTAGATTGCTAGGTAATAGCTTCGGTAACCAGGCTATGTAACCTAATGACAAGTAAGTACTCAACGTATGTCTTGAGGGTCATGATGCGGCTGAGGAAGAGGTTCGGCCAATACCTACCTGGGGAGAATCTCAATATGGATGTCATGTTTCACTTACTGCGATCAGCTATTCGCACACCCAGATGCTCATCGCTATCATATCATATCATCGTGCGGGTGACTGAAAGGAGACGGATACTTGAGACAGACAGGGATCATCGCAAAAGGAGGGGCAGAGCAGCGGGCACTTCCTCCATTTCCCCCAAGCGGAGTAGTGCATCCTGGTTCTTTTTCCATTCTCTTATTCAGAATGAGAAAGGACAAGTCATCATTAACATTACTTATTAAGTTGGATATAGTCAGATTTGAACCCTTGAACCAACACTCGGCGAGTTTTCAGATGTTGTCGTTGGTGGAGAAGCGAACAAGCACAAGGTTGATCGTCCCGCAGTCTACGCGTAGTGCGTTGATGGAACCATCCACAGAGCTTATCTACGCGCCGTGATGGAGCATCACCTCATGGGCTATTAGTCCAATCACAGTGATTCCTTGTTGTTGGTGTTGTTGGCCGAGGTGACTGCACTTCGACGGGGAAGACATCATCAACGATAGTGAGGCCTATGTTCCTATCTGCAGTGGCTGTCTTCGGCTAGTTATAGCATCGGGTGTCTGGGTCCCCGTCCGTCATTTACTACTCCGCGGATGGGTCTGCCACCAGGCGGCACTGCATGGTGCTTCTGTTGCCAGCTCTACCGAACCTGTTGCCATTTGGTATGTCTATCAGGCTACTTCTCTCATGTTGTATCCTATGCCGACATCTTTAGCTGCCTGTTCGCTGCCGGGATGATGCGCTGCATTGCTGGGAATACATTATGTGGGCAGAATACAGGGCTGAGATTTAAAAATATGATGATGAGTGTGATAGGTATGCTCTCTCTTTATTATATTGTCTATTGCATTAGTTTTGACCTGTCATAGTGATCCAGAGGAGTATATTATTGATCATACATAAAGGGCGGGGATATATGTTGGCAGTCAAGTGTTACCTGCACATGCCAGTGCGCCGACTGAATACTTACGCTCCTCAAATGTAATCAAATGTAACATCACAGCTGCTATCAAGCTTGGTGATGACATGGACCCATGAGAGAATCACTTGCATCTTATACCGTCGAAGCCGAGATTCCTGGGGGCGCCAGTAGAACTATTTCCACGAATTGGCCCACAGAATGACAACTACTATTCCGCTTCGGGATATTGTCACAGAGAGATGCGAATTTCTTATATGGGAGGGAACAAGCCAAGTGCACGGTTAGTCTACCAAAACGCAGGTCTTATGGCATTGTGGTAGACTTCCCAGTGTTTGTATTAAGGCGCAGTAAATGTCCCAGAGCAGGGACCTCTTTCTGGTTTCGCAAATTTAACGTTACGAGGCAGGGCTCAAGTCTACTTTAGGGAGGCTTAATACCGTGGACGGGCTAGGATCCTCGACATGTAGACGTAGCAGGTAGAAGTTGTATGCCTCTGCAATCCTATATCCCATCCCATAAGCAAAGTAATTCAGCCCAAGCCACTGATCAAGCAAAGTACAAGCAAATCTAGCCATTCAGCAACAATATATTGCATGAGCGATCCAAATCACAAGCCAAACACACCAGGGTTTCCAGATGCCCTGGCTGCTACCATTCCGAACCAAGCAAAGCGACCGAAGCACAAACAGCAACGAGCAGAGCCCTTCCGTACCACACATTTCACCAGATAAAGAAATTGCCTTTGACGGTAGCATTAACCTGAAACATCCTAGGCTCCATGTCGAGATGTCTGCCACCAGCATCGTCCTTCCAAAATGCAGGCAAGGCCGCCCAGTTTCCTCGCGATTCGAGATCTGTCATTGGCAAGGGAAGGATGCTGAATCCAGCCCTCCTGGCTAATATTCCTGCTCTTCGACCTGCATCCCTCATTGCCGATTGCGCAGCCTTGGACACCAGTGAATCCCTGGCCTCCACGCTGAGGACCCAGTGAAGTTCGAAGATTTCGATGCCCTTGAGGTCATTGAGCTTCTCAGCCACCTCGCGCATAAAGTCCACAGATGGGAAGCCCATTCTGTACGTCGTCTGAGAGCGGTAGATGCGCGAGTGTGCCGACCTCGGATTAGCTTTTGCAGCAGCAATATCGCTTTTCCATTCCGACCAAGTTCGTGTGGGTTCAGAAACATGAATTGTCTCTGGCGGGAATGCCCGCATCAAGGCTTGAGCACAAGCCATCTCTTTCCTTAGAACAGCTCCATTGGATTTGCCGGAGAGATTCGTTCCAAAAACAAGAACGGCCTCGTCAGCCGGTTGTTGGACAGTTGCAAAACCATACAGGGATAGGCACGCCGGGATCAGTTCATCCATGCTGATACGCAAATGGCTATCCGAGTGAGGTGCGTCCGCCTGGGTACTGTGTAACGAGAGTAACGACTGAAAATAAGAATAGGTAAGATTATATGGCAGAGACGAGGAAATAGGGCATTAGAGAGAAGTCTCCACCGAACGTGTTGTCTCGAGAGACTGGAAGAAAACGTCGAAGAGTGTAGAAAGCTGGCGGTGTTTTGAGGATCAAACTCCGAGTCTGAACCTTCCTTCCGCGCTGTGCACGACGATGGCAAAGAGGAAGGAAGGAGGTCTGTCCTCCCACTCAGTCTTCGTGATTATTCCTTCCTCAGGCCTCAGCTCCTGGTCGCCCTCGGGGAGACTTACGAGACATCATGATTGACGTCTATATGTCCTAGTACGACGGCTGGCAATTGCTGAGTGCAGTATTCAGGGTTGACGATCAAGGGGTCTGGAACTTGGATGAGCCGGCCACATTTTGCATGTTCATTCGTGAAGTCGTCGTCATTATTTTTGCTGCTTCTGAGCATATGATCATGAGAAGAACAGGAGTAAAAAGTCCAAGCCCTGACACCATGCGCCATCGCTAATATCCATTACGCCGTTCCAGTGGCCAGAGACATCGTCCTAACGCCCAAACCACAGTCAGCTGATATGAATAGGCGTCTCATCGTTAGTTGAGATTTGTGATCAATCTCGAAAGTACCGGTTTTGGTCTCCTAGGTGGCCTTGGTGTCTGATCAAGTGTGCTCGAATCCGCAGGAACCACAGTGGCTTGGAAGAGACTGTCTGATTGTATCGAATCTCGTGTTGAATCTGACGAGGGTTCCAGAAATGACGGCCTTGGTGGCTGCAATAGCTGTGGCAATGAGGAGTCGTTGTTTTGATGTGAGACAGGCTGGCTGCGAAGCTGTGACGAAACTCTCCCAGAAACATTATCGACTGGCTGGAATTGCGCTTGTCTCATCCCAGAGAACTGCACGGCTGGTGGAATATCGATATTTCTGTACCTGGACGGGTCATAGACCGGTACATGCAAAGTCTGATATGCTGGGGGTCGGTCATTGATGTCGGCAGAGTGGGCGCGGTAGGCGGAGAGCGAAGAGGAGGGTCGACCCGCCATGGTTGCAAGCTCAGCATCGTCTGCCTTCCACCCTGCCTGGGTATGATACGAGAGGAGTTGTTCTTCGCGCCGACGGATGCGATCCCATCTGCGTTTCTTATAGAGAAAGAAGAGTATGCCCGCGGTGACTGATACAGACTTGTTAGCATTGAAACGTGCAGAGGCCCCTAATTCGCTAGAAGAGAGTCCTACTCGCAATGGCAGCAACACCTCCAACGACCACTCCGATGATTATCGCAGTGACATTGCTGGAGCTCCCAGATCCCGAACCATCGGTTGAAGTCGACGAGGCGTGATCGGATTCAACGTGACCTGAGTAGTCGGTATCACGCGAAAGGAACATACTGGACAATCGTTCTTCGGAAAAAAGAAGCAATGCTTGCTCGACACCAATCACATATGCAAAACAATGAGAGGACCCTGACCCGCCTTGCCAGCCTTTCCATCAACGCTGTCAGATCACCCCTCTAGGATGAACGGAAGAAAGAGAATATTTAAACTCTGTCATATTGATAAGCTCGGGCCGGATCACGGTCCCTCGTTTCAGAATCGTGAGTTTAAAGTTATTTTGAGGATCAAGCAATGCGGGATTGCGGCGGCATGGACAAAGATAGAAACCGAATGGGAGGAAGCTCTAGGACTGGCCGACTGGGAGGATCACTTGCGCTTATCTTGTTTAGTTGATGGTCACAGACCAACGGGACGCTGAAACGCAAGCTTGAATCCTTCCTGGCCCAAAATAGCAGCCAAACTGGTGCTGGTTGGGGAATCATTGGCTGAGGGAGTTCGGCGACTCAGTTGTGGGCGCCCTGACCCCGTATCTCCGCGCTAGGGCGAGGGGAATTTGCGATCTGACCCATCTTTGTGCAGATGAGGTGTTCAAGCCCAAAGGGTCCTATCTTTGCTTCAGCAGCTGAGACTTATGGTCTGCATTGTGAAATTACAAGGACTGACAAGTGAAGAAACTAGGACAAGATCATGCATTTCTTTTATCACATTGACCGACCGACTCCAATATGTATGCGCCGCTTTCTGACTACTCTGTATAAGGTCGATAAACCGCCATTCCCTTCTCTGTGTAGAAGTCTAGGGCCACTCCCTGTCCGATGAAGTAGGTGTATCCTTCCTTCAGATCGAACCGCTTGTCGCCAGGCGCGTTCATTTGACCATTGCCTTTGACGACGATCATAAGACTGGGGCCTAAGATGGCCTTGTGCGTTTCCGTCTCACCGGGCCCCAAACAAGTCGCCAGGACGTTGAATTCGCTAAATTCGGGCGCATATTCATCGGTCTTCCCATTCAAGCCCTTGTCACTCTTTTTCCGTGGTAGAATCACCTGGTCTTTTGAGTGAGGTTTGAACGTTAGCGCCTGCGAGAACAGTTCCACATCGTCCCGAGCTGGCCTGGGACAGAACCCTGTGTTCAGGACGTTATCGGACCGTGCCATGCATTCCATGATGTCACCGCAAAGATATGCGTGCAAACTATCCGCAGGTACATTGACTGCCTCACCCGGTCCGATGCTGAGATAGTTCATCAACAACGCAGCGACCAGATTGCCGTTGTCGTACTCCGAATACTGTTTGCGAAGCCTTTCCAGCATACCCGGAACATAGCTGCTGTGGGGACCGAACTGGGACTCGGGAATCTTCTGAAGCTCATTGATCGTTCCGGCAACGACGTCCGGGGACGCACTCAGCATCGCCTTGCAAATCCGCCGCAGAACCTCGTCATCGAATTTGTCGTGAGGCGGCAAAAACTGTTCGAGCGGCTTCAGTTTCATGAGGGCCTCGATTTCATTCAGAGGTTTGAAGCCGGCAAAGAGCTCAAAGTTAGATAGTGCAATTGCTATTTCAGGTTTGTGGTTGGGGTCGCCGAACTTCTTAGGATCGGTTGCGTGGAGCCTCTCGGCTAAGGCCTTGTCGGGGTGTATTTGAAGTGGGAGGGCTTTGGCGAAGGATAGGATCTGACTTATATTAGTCAAGGTTGGCAGGCCGTCTCTAGACAAGTGTGTACCTTGGGTAGAAAGGGGATCTCTGGCCCATATCGATCCAAAACGGCCTTCCCGATCAACTGCTGGTTCTTTTTGATGTAGTCCGCGAGCATCTCGCCTGTGGCGAGAATTTTCGACGGATTTGTCGGGTATGTACCCATCCACATCTATCTCAAGAGTTAACTTTTATAAGCAGCATGGCTACGGGATGATGCGCTTCCTCACCTCCGAATATGTCTCTGTGTCCTTGATCTCACCGGCGCCAGGTGATTTGGCCCAAAGCTGGGCAGCCAGTGCATCTTTGCCCTTTTTGCCCCAGGGGTCGTGCTGTTATGATACGGCCGTTAGATTTGGAATCTGTAATTCATAACGGCGAAGACGAACCTTGCATTCGCATTTAATTTGGACCACTGATTCTGCCATTGTGCCGGGTATATGCAACTTGGTACACGTAGGATTGAGGTGAGGTTGTACGCGTTGTTACTCCTAATCCTCAAGCAATCGATTTAGGAAGCAAGAGGGATAATTATCATGTGCGATGTAGAAAGCAGCGAAGAAGATGGCCTGACTTGCGACAACCAAAAGGTGCAATGCGTGGGCATGGCGTCATTCCTGGTATACCCAGCGAACAAGTTTGCAAGGAAACCAACTCCGCCATTACCGGATATCGCAACAAGCTGGACTAGATGAATCGATGCGACTGAGAAGAAGTAAAGAGGGATGCCATCCGCCAATAGGAAATATGAGCGAGATAGGTTGCGTGGGAGGTTTCTGACGTCGACTGATGATGGTGTTCGGCCTGACGTCAGGATATACACTCGCCTCGGGTAGCTTTCTCCGTGGAATCTAAGCTTGTATGCAATATGCATGTAACCCTCTAATGCTCATTGTATATTATCGTCAAAGAAGGAGTATAGGCATGATCATTTGAGCTCCATAGGTCTAAGGTATCAATTTTGATACTTCGACTACTGTCTTGGTAAGGAAACTGGCGTGCGATTGTGTCAACTCTCTATACCAAGCTATTTAAGATGTAAGATACGTCAAAAGAGGATAAGGAAACGCTACCGGATGCCAGAATGTCATATCATTATCATGATTCTGTCAACATCACGAAGTTGCCAAAATATAAGTAAAGCCGACGCCAACCCACCAACGCCTTGAAAAATGCCGCTTGCAAAGCCCACCACGAGCCGAAATGCATAAAACCAACCAAATCATCCGTAGATTTCCTCCGCATCAGGCACCATCGTCATGGTCATACGTCTCGCCGAGACCCGCTTCTTCGCTGCGGACGCCGATGAATCACTCCGAGAGCAGGAGCCAGAGTTGAACCCCTCGTCCCAGTTGTCATCATCTCCGGCTCGGAAACTGCCCCGCGAAGAGACAGAGTACGCCCGCGATAAGCGCGAGGGAGCGAATTCCTCCTCGTACCGCGGGTAGGCGGGGATATACCGGAAGCGGGACGACGCAGGCGATGACGGCGACGGCGACAGAGACGCAGACGAAGCGGGAGATGGAGATAGAGATGGCTCGTCGGCCATTCGAGGTGCCGCTGGGGTCTTTTCGACGACTTCGCTGAGGTAATCCCGGTGGATGGGTTTGTATGCGAACTGAGCCCGGCGCTCGACGAGGGGTTGGCGTTCGGTTGTGTCACAGTCCGAGCGGGAGCTCTTGGATCTAGGCGACAGGCGCATTGAGAGACGCCGTGAGAAGGAGGTCGACGCTGAAGTGGAGGTTGTGGTTAGGGTTGAGCTTGGGCGTGGCTCGGTGGGTTGATACGTGCGAGGCCCGTGTTCCACTTCGTAGGCTGGCTTGTCCATGGTCTTGTTCTTTTTCTTGCTCTCGCTCCTGTAGGTGCTCTGGCTCCTACGGGTCGACGAGGAAGATTGGTTGGGGCTGGAGGTGGAGTGTTGGGTCCAGGAGCCGTCTGTAGGCGCGCAGATGGCTGCGTCGCCCCATCTGGTATGTAGTGAATGTGATTGCAGCTGCGATTGGGGCTTGGGGGAGTCGTGTTTGCGGAAGATGCTGAGGGGGCGGGTGACGATGTTGGCCATTTTGGTTATGTTCAATGCTGCTTTGCTGTGGGTGTAGAGATATGGCCCATGGTACGGAGTACTCCGTACTGATGCTGGGATCGAAGTATATAGAGTTGACACTGGCAACCCTCTGGGGAACCAGGCTGCTCTGCAATGGCCAAGCACGAGGGCCAAGAGACAAGGATCAGGCACAGATGATCTTGACGGATGACCACCATCAATCTATGCGATGCAGGACAAGGCTACGCTTCAGTCACAAGCACCACCAGAGCAAGTCTGTGACAAGCCTCGAGAGTCGAGACTGCGTCGACCAGGACGACAACGGGTGTATATAAGCTTATCCATGCTGGAGTGAACGTTTCTGCTGGCTTTTCTAATTATGTTTCATCATCCTTTGAGTCTCTGAAACAGCCACAAGTAGGTTAAGCTTGCATCAACCCTGCCGATCAAGTTGCCAACATTAGCAACAATTCAACAAACAAAGACCCTTGTCAACCTCCTTTGCCGCCACCAAATCAGCGTCACTTAACAGGCATTGCAGGCTTGCAGCAGACTAACATATCCATTCTTAGAAACTTATCCCTGTAAGACACCGCACACATTTAGAATTAGTCTGCAATATGCAGTCAAGTACCATAATTAGCTTTCTTTTGCAGGTTGCTTGCGGGATAATTGTGCCAAATTTAGTTCACCACTAAAGTACTGAGGTTGCAGTGCAGTCGCGAAGCGCCCAGTGAGCCCTCCTCAGCTCTACCAGGAGAAGATGAAGGCTAATTATGCAGGACTCTGTTTGTCAAATGAATTAATATATTTGGCCTGCAAGCAACTGATTTCGTCAGCGAGGGTGATGGTCGGCTTATGAGGGGTTATGGTTGCCAACTGGTGCCTTCGATTATACACACTTACAGAGCAATTGCAAAAGGATATTATATGAGGTACATCTATTGATCGTCTGCTCTAATACAGGTCAACCTCCCTCAGGCTGATTGAAATAATTAAGAACGCCGTTTCAAAATGCAGTTGTATACCCTGTGAATGTGTCAAATGACCTGAAAACCAACTCCGAGTCCTCTTGCAAGGTCGCCGTGAATGTAGTCTCTAACCGACACTTCCCTGTCGCTAGAAACGCCTTTGCAGGCATCTATGTAACCTCCAAATTCATGGTCTAAACCCAAGGCAACATCACATGCGAATGAAAGTCGTAAGGTCATCATGGTGAGATGTGGACCGCTGCTCGTTGTCTCACATGCTAGACAAAGGGTCGAAGAAAGAGGTCGCATAGAGTGCTACATAAACTGACCTCTGTCGTGTCTCAAAGTGCAGATTTCCAATAAACCCGCTGACACATGATATCATTGTGATGGAAAAGCATCGATATTGTCCACCCGATTGTGTATCAGCTGTAAGAGTTACGGGTTGACGACCCAGTCGAGCTCACTTGAACTGTAGGCGTCATCTGTAGTAAACTGCGGGGAGGTGACATTGTCTTTGAGGACAATGACATTCGGGTGGTGGCATCGTCAACAGAGTGCGCAGACGATGGCCGACGTGATGCGCCTACAAAGGAACCCATCACGGACGCAGATGATGATCCGGACGGCCGAGTTCGGACAGGGCTCTGCTGACTATGCCGTGATCCAGGCTGCTCACGGACCGACGATCCCCACGACGAGTCCTGGAAAAGTATCGGTCGCTCTGGAGAGGATAGATCCGTTTCGTCATAATCGGAGTCAATGCAATATGCTCCGTCACCGGTCAGGTCACTCGGGCGGTCGTCCCTTCGGTCGCGAGTCTCTTGTCCAACTTCGGCTGAACGAATAACACTCAAGGTGTGTGACTGTTCGGAGAAAAGTACGCTATGAGACCTCCTCACTTGCGCTGTGGATGGACGGCCCGAATTGGGGCGCATTCGCTCCATTCGCTCCACTTCATGATCGTACGAGCTCCTCCGGTTGAGCATGCGTCCGCGACCGCCACTACTATCAAGAGATTCGATCGAATGCCCATTCAACCCGTGATACCTCAAATGTACCAGGCTAGGACTGAAGGCAACCCGCACGCGCATCTTCTGGATAGCCGAGTCCAATGCGAGCTCTATAGCGCAGTGATTCCTTATCTGTCTGAGTTTGGGCCAGGTTGCCCTCTCTCCGCTGAGGCAGGCCTGAAGCATGAATTCAGTCGTCGGATTCTTGAGAATTCGAGGGAAATTCGAGTAGAGAATCTCTGGGTAAATATTGATATCTCCGTAGTATTTCTGGTTCATGATGGACGCAACTTTGGTGAGAGACGTGGGAAAGATACCAAGATCCGACAAGACCGTCATCCGGTGTAATATTTCTTCCTTGGCTAGATGTGTCACGGTGTGAAGCCAGCTAGGTGAGGATGACGTTTGCGTTGGCCCATGGCTGGGACAATCATCCTTCGGAAGGAAAGGAACCACATGAGGATTCACCTGTGAGACGATGAAATGATTGACGTTGAACATCTCGGACAGCCTGGTCATGGGCAAATCTCCATCCACAGAGCCATCAATGTACTGCTTGTGAAAATCAGTCCAAGGGACCGCTTCTCCCGTCAGTGGATCCTTGGCCATCAGCACAAAGGGCGTGAAAACCAGCGGTACTGAGCAGGAAACAGCTCTATAGCGAGTCAGAACCAACTCGGCCAAGGTATTGAGGTTATGTTGGATATTAGGATAATGAGACTTACACAGCAGACCAAATCATCACGTTGGGTGCGGTAATGTAGTTCAACAACCTTGGAAGTTCGTACACTCCGGCACTGGATACACAAATGTTCAGTATCCTCCTCGTCCTGTTGTATGCTTCCTGAAATGTAATATCGCCAAGCCAGTTTCTCATGACTTTAGCAAGCTGTGAAATGTCCAAAAAGGAGCCGTATTTTAGAAACCGCGCTGTTTTCTGCAAGATATTCTCCTCCTTTCCCTCCTCGTCAAAGACGGCAAAATCTCCGTAAGCATAAGTATCCAGAAGCGCTGGTAACTCATCATCCGTACGTGTGCAGAAAACGGCACAGACAATACTGCCTGCCGACGCGCCGGAAATAATGCGGGGGAGCATTTTTGCTTCATACAGAGCTTTGAGCACTCCAATGTGGTTCATTCCGAACGTGGCGCCTCCGGAGAATAAAAGAGCACTTCGACCAAAAGCCTGTCGCGCGGCGAGGAGTTGATCGAGCATATACCTCAATTCCAAAGCATCACACTTCTTTCCAGACAGTTCCACCAACGTTGATATCGTGTCGAGCGCCGTCGTGATGTACCGGTCGATCAAGTCCTTCGTACCGACATGGGAATGCCTGTACAGCGCAACATTGCTCATATTTCCCAGATCGCGACTCAGCGAAGTGCGAATCAGAAAAAGCATCCGGCTTACGTCATAACTGATGCGGGCTTCTTCGAGCTGTTTGAGACGCTCTTGCACAAGGTGAGGATCGTATTCAGCACATTCGAACGTCTGTTTCCAGGTGTTATTGTCCTCTAACTCGTCCAGTTCACAGGCGCAATTCTTCCATTCCTCGTACGAGACTGCCTAGATCCAGGAATTTGATTTAGCTACGGCCCGACAGCGGCAACGGAAAGAGGTAGGCTAGCGACTTACATTACGCATTCTGAGGTACAGAATCTGCTTACGATCCTCGGTATCTGTGAGCGCCTTCCTTTGCTCTTTTGAGGCTCCATCGCGATACGCATTCAGGGTATCTCCAGCCCAGGACAACGAGTTCCGCACCACCGACGGTAACGAGGGGATGGATATCGACTTTGGTAGAATATGGCGATGCCGTGCCGGGGCCGATGAGAGCTTGAGCTGATTCCGGCATTTGACACCGCCGTGACATTTAGGTTGCACAATGGGCGAGTCATGGAAAAGCGACATAGTAGTAGGCGTCACGTTGAGGGTGAGCCATCCGTTTGGCGAAAGTAGGAGGAACAGAGAAGAAGTTGAACAGAACAAAGCATGAAGATAGACTGGAAGGATGACAGACAATCTTTTGCAGTCCTCACTTTATATGTCAAGGTGAGGAAATTAATAACATAGAGAATGGAAGCGGGAATAATAATGGAATATTATTCCATTAACGAATGTACTTCGTAAGCGGATGCCCCTGCCTTGGTAGTCTGCACTCTGCAGTGTATCAACCCCAGGAAATCAGCGTGGGGTTTGGTCACTTGTCAGCAGCGATTCAGACGTCACGCGGGCAGAGTTAGGGCCTCAGGTGTGGACGTTTTCGGTGGCTCATTGCCACATGATGCCCGCTCCAGCACACCCTCTGTTTCGTCGATCCCTGTTTTGACGCTGCTCATATCCTCATTTCCTTGGTCTGAAGATTGGATAGAGCGCAGTACCTCTCGACTTGGATTATCTAATCTGCTTTTCTTTTCTTCGTCCTTGACCAGTTATCTTTATGTTGGACACCAGCCGTCATCTGCCTGTTTGCCTGAGGCATGATATTTCCTGTCTGGGAATACAAGCATGTGACAGGATTATCAACAGCCCTATATACAATTTAGGCGTATCCACTGAGTGAAGGGATCTATAGTCTATTAAGTAGAGACAATTTACTATATCCTGTAACCTCCCAGCTTGGCGACCACCTTCGCCTAACAGTCACCATACCGTAGGGATGTCGACATACGAAATGGTCCCATTGTAAATGGACTTGCCACTGGACAGTATGTTCGATCCTGTCAAGATTATTAGCCCATCACGTCTACTTCACCGCGACTGGAATTTGGTTCAAAAGACCTACCTCCATGAGTACTGAGGTACAGTCGATGATGGTCACCATGTTGACGCCCAAACTTCGCTGCCGTCGGGCCACCCACAGCTAGTGTCCTGTTACTGCCTCCAGGATAGACAATGCCGAGTTCGTTCACGGTGCCCAGAGCAATATATGCTGCCCGGTTTTCGTCCAGAGTGAAATCGTCAGGACCCGACAGATTTGAAGCAATGATTTCGGATGCACCGCATGGCTTCCCGTCCTCGTCAATCTTAATTCTGACCAAAAGACCAGCATCAGTGTTAGTCCAGTAAAGGTATCCTCTGAAGACCTTGATCCCATTGACGCCGACTACTCCTTGTGGAGCTGTACCGTAGTTATTCTTCATCAGAGGGTCATCGATGATCACATCATATGCTCCAGTCCGGACATCAACCTTATAAACCCATCCATTGTAGGAATCGGAAACCAAGATAGCGTCTTCATTGAGCCTCGTGGCTCCGTTCACGAGCTGAGAGCCCTTGAGGTCGGTGAGCTTCGTCACTGTGGCATTTGAGAGCACCTCTCCTGTCGAGGACACCTTCAGAGTACTGAAGTCGATCCTGAATATGTAATTGGTCGAGTTGGGTAGTAACATCATACTCTCGTCGTATTGACCAGCCACAGCCACAAAGAACTCGTCATCTCTGGTCTCCGCGATTCCTAAGACACCATCATACTTGCCAGCACTGGCACCTTCGGCCCAGCTATGAACCACTATCGGCTGCACTCTCCCATGGGGATCGACTTGCCAGATCCGCGGGTCCAGCAGTTCGGTCCCCAAGACTTCGCCTGAGGATCGGATGGCAAGATTTTCGATCCATGAACTAGATCCAAAATTGGCGAGCTGTTTCACTTTCAGGTCCGTAGGCGATGGACAGGCTGGTATGGCCGCAGAGGAAGCTGCCGAAGCAAGGCCAATGAGGGTGGAAACCAAAATGAATTCCCCAGAAACGAACATGATCATGTAAAAAGACAATTTTGCTCGTCACTCTTTGGCTTGGAAATGCTTGAAGCGATGCCTTGAGGAAACTCGAGACGGTGCATCGAATGCGCGGGTTATACGGTCTTATATACCTTCGATACTTAGGCACCTGTTTCCATAGTGCTTCCCTCTTCACCCCTCAAGCCCCTGGCTTCAAAAAAGGGGCGGTATGCAACTGCTCCATAATGTGAATCAACAGAAACTCGTTTTGACTGCCTTAAGCCTTTTCCAGGGTGTCGGGGGCCTGAATTGGTAACATTTGATAAGGCTTGGTGAGTCACTGTATGGATCCCTGGAAATCAGTGTTTTTGAAAGATTTATGTCGCGCTTGGTGATGGATTCCAAGCCTCCAGCGGCTGATTTTCTGCCTTGCACCCAAAAACGAGCATACAACGGCAACACTGTGGATGTGAGAGTTATCTAGTGCTTACGCTGACGTGGAATCGTAAGAATACCTTTCAGCTTGCAACACTCAGAAGTACTCATTGGACCGTTCGGTTAATAGCTTCAGGCCACCCAAAACACACTTTAGCATGTAAGGATTATGGGCGATGATTTGCTTGCGGGCTTGCGGACTAGCGTCGAGCGAGTCATTTCACAGCCACTATTCCGCGGTGTCCATGCTTGGTGCGAACAAGCATGCTCAATGCATGGCTAATCGAACACACTATGTCCGACTGAGTGTTATTTAGAAAAGGAGCACTGCATCTGATCCATATCAGCAGCAGAAGAATTATTGTTCGCGGCGCTGTGCGACATTGTTAAAATTAAAGCTGAGGACTCATTGCGTTTATTCGACTGCGCTGCGAGGTAGGCATTTGGTGTAAATGACCATACATGTCTCCCAATCGATCGTATGAAGCGTGAGCTTCGCTAGCATGATCATGTAATGTGATGCAGCCAATTTCTCAGAGCTTCTCTCGCTTGAGATTCAACACCTTTCTCGCGCCAGAAATGGCCGGCCCCGTCGATTTCGGCCGACTGAAACTGACTTTGGGCGGCTTGAGAAAGATCACTAGCCCATTTTCGTAACTTGTGGGCGGAAGTGAATGTGTCGTGATTTCCGTAGATCGCCAGTGTTCTGTGTGAGCAGAGCTGGTCGGCTGGCTTCGGGCAGAGAACCTGTTTACTCTCTGTAGGGGTTTTTACTGCCAAGCCCGAAGAGAGCTTCGAAAAAGATGTGAGAAATAGGTTGACAGGCGGCAGAAGAGGCGAAACGAGAAGGTATGAAATTGTTGTTCGAGTAACATCCTCAGCAGTCGTGCTGCCTTCTCTGGAGGCGAAATTGCTTGATGCCGACGGCAAGTCTGTGCCTGGAACACTCTTTATCGATCGAGCTGATAGCTCCTTCGCAGTTTGGCGTATTCGGTAAAATGATGTAGCGCTATTGCCCTCTGAGCACAAGTGTGCTACCGCGTCGACTGTCGGTAGATGTGAAGCGACCATCGACCCGTAGGAATAGCCTCCTAGAATGAGATGAACATCCCCAGATGCGCCTTTAGAGTCATCAATTGATTCAGCTGGTAGAGCAGAACTCGAATCTTGGGCCCCGTTCCCCTGTCGTTCGTACCCTTCTTTCAACGAATGCAGGTAATGGAGCATAAATCCATAGAAGGAAACATAGTCCGCCAGTTCAGGCTTTGCTGTCCAGCTAGTTCGACCTCCAGATTCACCAGCTCCACTATTGACCGTGTTAATAAATATCTTTTTTAAAGCAATGACGGCGAAATCCATCATGGAAAAAGACATGGCCCATCCTAGACTCACCGAAAGTTGAAGGTGCCCACAACGAAACCGAATCTCAGGAGCTCCCCGCCAATAAAGGCCACAACCGGATCATCATAGCATCCTCCAAGAGGCGCATATGGATGGGCTATTATCGCACCTCGTATGTGTAACTTGCGAGCACCATCCGACTGCTGCAGCTCCAAAGGCAAATAGAGACGGCAGTCTAACTCAGTTCCGTCGTGAACCGAGGGGATGTGGAAGCTGTAAGTCGGTGTAGGAAGATGCATCCCAATGGACACCAACTTGGTTTTATTTTTGCCTTCCTGCTCTCGCTAATGAGTACAAGCTGTGGCAGTCTGCAGCGGTTGGCTTGTCAAGTTGAAGACGGATATATATTCGAGACTAAGGTAGTGTTGGGATGGCCGAGGCAACAACTGGCGGTGCACGGTCTCTTTATTATTTATGGCTTCAGAGGTTCCGGTGGTGATTTAGTACAGCACCACAATCAGCTGCGTCTTTAGAATACAGATGGTTAATTGGAGATCATCGATTGAAAGAACAATGGACGTCTCGATCTGGCCACTATTACAGATATCATGACTTCTACTAGCCAGGACCAGCAAAGCTCTATCTACACTACCAGTTCATGCCTTTACTACAGAAATGCTATTATAGAATTACATGGAGAGGTATGTTTATTAAACTAAATATTCAAGCTTCAGGGAGCAGCCAGGCAGGATCGGGCTCGTCGTCCTCGTTATCCGACCTAAAATTTGGTTCTGGAAACCTATGTTCCGCATCCCTGAGTAAATCAGCTGGAGGTTCGGGATTGTCCACCTCAAGAGGATCCGTCAGTGAATCGTTTCTATCGTCAGGAAGACCTTCATTTGTTGTTTCTCTTTCTGGCGGGGGCGATTTGTCCGCTGTAGACGCATCGAAAGCGTCAAGAAGCATGTCTCGTGCTTCACGCAGCGCTTCGAGCTCCGCTCCAATGCAGCATGCGAGTAGCTTCCAATTCTTCTTCTCTGCAAGATTCAGGTGTTGTTCCACGCGATTGGTCGTATGCTCCAAATCCTCTACAATAGATTGAACCTGATCGCTTTCGGTATCCGCTTTCGAATTGCCCCCTGGCTCGAGAAGTTGCGACTGTGTCTGGATCGACCTGCGCATCGCCGCCCTGAGTCGCTTTTCAAAGCCTGAGACTTCCCCCACTACCTGCTTCCATACACCTCCACCTTCCTCAAGAGCCTGGATCTCAGCATCTACCTCCTGTTGCTTTTGCTGTAAGTCGACTTGCTCTGTTGTCCAATGTTCGTGGGCCATCTCAAGAGTGCGGCGCTTAGGATTGAGGGAGTAGAACGTTGAACGGTTGGTAACCGAGTCAGGCTTGACAGGAGGGTCTTTGAGGAAATTCTCGATGTCCGATTCCACAAGAGACAGAGAAGCTTTGTAAGAGGACAATTTGGATTCCATGGCATCCTCCATTTGTGCATGTTCTTGAATCACACGCCGATGCCTTGCTTTCATTTCCAGTAGCCTCGTTTCCAACTCTTGAATCTCTGTTTCAAGCTGCTGGCTCTCCTCAAGCAGCTCCTTTGAACGGTGGCTCTCATCATTATTATGGATTGTTGATATGGCATCCTTTAAGCCAGCTCGTTTTGTACTAAACTTCTCAATCTGTTCCAGAGCATCCGTCCTTTCGTCAAGTCGAAAGCCGAGTATTTCGCGCTCCTCCTCTTTCAGTTTCAGCAAATCATAGATCGATTTGAATATCCCTTCCCGTGCTTCACGTAATCCAATCTGCCTTGCGACAGGTTGTCGGACCGGTATGGTAGACGAGGTCTTGGAACGACTCAGTTCGGTCGGGGTGAAGCTTTGATTGGAGTTGGAGTCAGTATAAGGCGTTCCTGCGAGGCCTGCTAGGAGACCGTCACTCTGGGCGTCAATCAAGACCTGTAAATTGCGCTGTATGTGTTTCGTCTGGCGGTCAATGTGAAGAAGGGGGTCTTGCTGAGACGTGGGCACTCTCAAAGGCAACGATAACAAACTCTGCCTCGCGTTCTTAGGAAATATGGATGACATTTTAGAAGATGAAGTATGATCATTTGGAGGTGTACACTACTACACTCTCTGCGCGATGTATTTAGAATCCGACTTAGCTAGGCTTCAGAGAAAGAGGGGGAAATATCGCCTTCGATGGATGTAAAACCAGGAGAAAAAGGGAAACAAATAAAAAGAACCTCAACACCACAGAACGCCAAACAACGCAAGGAAAGAATGATCATGCGAAGGTGTCATGTTGGCGTTTTGGCTTTATCTCTTCAGCCGACTGTTCACCATTCCATCATAAAGCCACGTGACCACTCTAGGGGATTCTGCAGGAACCACGGGCGCCTTCGTCAGCTTCAACCGTTGACGTGTGCCTGGCTGCTGTCGGAAGCTTCCTAATCAACTCACAACTTCCTTCTCTCATCTGCATTCCGTTACCTGTTTATTTTTGATTTACTACCTGTCTGTAAATTTTGTATAACTCGGTATTTGCTATCTTCTGAATCCTTTTGCCCTAGATTTGAGCTGATTGCCTTGTCCTGAAGCTTCATCTCGAAGCTATCGCCTCATCTCTCGCGATAGCAGAGCCGACTCCTTCCACCAACTCCAAAACCCGGTCTTGGAAGCAAGACATATCTTTTAAAGATGGTCGGACTTGCTTCGGCCGCCGGTCTTGTTGGCTTTCTCGCTGAGCCCGATCCGGAGTTGAGAGTCTTCGCTCTGAAGACCCTCGATTCTCAAATCGACCTCCTCTGGACAGAAGTTGTTGACGCAGTGCCCCAAATGTTTGTCATTCCATCCGTATCTGCATAGAATTGGATTTCCACATCCCGATGTTAAAGATTCCTGCCGAATTGCTTTGTCGCTAACCGACTCTTGACGTTTAGAGAGGCCTTATACGAAGATGAGTCTTTCCCGGAGCGGGAGCTCGCCGCTTTAGTTGCGGCGAAGGTTTACTATCACCTTCAAGAATACAACGAGAGCATGGTGTTCGCTCTCGGAGCTGGGAAACTCTTCAAGTTGGAGAACGGTGGCGAGTTCGAGGAGACAATCATCGGTAATTTTGCAGTACTCTCACTGATATAGTCTTCGACTGACCTAAGTTTTCTCAAGCCAAATGCGTCGATACGTTCATCTCCCTGTCCGCAGCTCAAAGACCTGCAGCAGGTGACCCGTCTGCCAACTTGAACAATTCGTTTCCGACAACGGGTGAAGGAGCAACGAGCACGTCCGCCAGCCTAACATCTCCCATCACGCCATTCTCGCAGTCCACATTGCCGTCAAAATCATTGCTTTCTCGACAAGAGGTGCCGGGTCTGGATGCCGCTAATCCGGGAGGCGACGACGCGACTGTCAAACATGATGAAACGTCTTTGGTTTTGAAGCGGGGAGTTCAAGGCCAGCTGCAAGCAGTCATCGAGCGTTTGTTTGAGCAATGTTTCGTCCAGAAACGTTATCGTCAGGTCATCGGAATTGCCATCGAAGCGAAGAATTTGGACGTGCTCCGCAGGACTATTCTTCGGGCAAGCGAGGATGAGAAGAAACACGGTGGATCCCGTCGAAGCGAAGAGCTCATGGAGTACGTATTGGATATCTGCATGGGAATTGTGCAGGAGCGGGCTTTCCGCAATGAAGTATGTCTATTTTCTTTGCCGTCATCAGGCCTTCGCTAACGACTGAGCCAGATCCTGAAACTCATTCTCGAGCTCCTGAACGAAATTCCTGCTCCGGACTACTTCTCGATTGCTAAATGTGTCGTCTTCCTGAACGAGCACTCCATGGCGTCTGTCATTCTTCGACAGTTGGTGGAGAAGGGCGATGCCAGGTCACTTGCCGTTGCCTACCAAATCTCCTTTGACCTTTACGACAATAGTACTCAAGAATTCCTCAAGAAGGTTCGCGAAGAAATCGCCGAACTTGTACCCGAAGCACAGCCAGCCGACAGTAGTAAGACGGAGAGTCAAGAGGAGCCCAAGGAGTCTGACCCTTTGCTGCAAGATCAGTCCACCTCGGAGCAATCAAGGTCTCTTGGGTCGAATGATGCCCAGACGAAGTTATCGGACGAAGCACGAACAGCATTCAAGAATATACTCGAAATTCTCGATGGCATAAAATCGATTCAACTCAACCTCGAGTTCCTCTACCGGAATAACAAAGCCGACATTGCCATCTTGAACAAGGTCCGCGATAGTCTGGAGGCTCGGAACTCCATCTTCCATACGGCAGTCACTCTTTCCAACGCTTTCATGCATGCTGGCACAACACATGACAAGTTCTTCCGAGACAACCTGGAGTGGCTGGGCAAGGCTGTTAACTGGTCCAAGTTCACGGCCACTGCCGCACTGGGTGTCATTCACCGTGGCAATCTGAGCCAAGGCCAGAAGCTCCTGCAACCCTATCTCCCAAGGGAACATATTGCTGGTGTGGGCGGGTCAGGCTCTGTTTACAGCCAGGGTGGATCACTCTACGCTTTTGGACTAATCTATGCTAACCATGGTGGAATGGCTGTTGACATGATTCGTGATCACTTCAAAAAGGCTACTGAGGAGGTTGTTCAGCACGGTGGAGCGCTAGGTTTGGGTGTTGCAGGCATGGCCACCGGTGACGAGGGCATTTATGAGGATCTTCGGAACGTTCTCTACACTGACTCGGCACTCAATGGTGAGGCTGTCGGTCTGGCTATGGGCTTGGTCATGCTGGGAACCGGGAACATGAGAGCTCTTGAGGACATGATTCAGTATGCTCACGATACGCAGCACGAGAAGATCGTTCGTGGTCTGGCCATGGGTATGGCGTTGATCATGTATGGCCGCCAAGAGGCTGCCGATGAGCTGATCAATGGCCTTCTGGGCGATCCTGACCCGACCCTCCGTTACGGTGGTATCATGACCATTGCTCTCGCTTACTGCGGTACCGCCAGCAACAAAGCTGTCCGCAGGCTCCTGCACGTTGCCGTTAGCGATGTCAACGATGACGTTCGTCGTGTGGCAGTTCTCAGTTTGGGTTTCATCCTGTTCAGAAAGTACCAGAGCGTGCCTCGGATGGTTGAGCTGTTGTCCGAATCTTATAATCCCCATGTGAGATATGGTGCGGCGATGGCGCTGGGTATCTCGTGCGCTGGTACCGGGTTGGACGAGGCGATCGACCTACTGGAGCCCATGCTGAAGGATTCCACCGATTTTGTCAGGCAGGGAGCCTTGATTGCCTTGGCCATGGTTTTGGTTCAACAGAACGAGGCTATGAACCCCCGAGTCAGCAGTCTTCGTAAAGCCATGATGAAGATGATTGGAGACAGGCACGAAGACGCCATGGCCAAGTTCGGCTGCGCTGTGGCTCTTGGCATCATCGACGCCGGTGGTCGGAACTGCACTATCAGCTTGCAGACACAGACAGGCAACCTCAACATGCCCGGAGTCGTTGGCGCGGCCGTTTTTATTCAGTATTGGTACTGGTTCCCCCTCACTCACTTCTTGTCGCTCAGCTTTACGCCAACTGCTGTGATCGGCGTGGATCAGAAGCTTGAAGTTCCTTTCTTCAAGTTCCATAGCAACACGAGACCTAGTCTCTTCGACTACCCTCCAGAGCAGCAGGTGAAGGCCGAGGAGGCGCCCGAAAAAGTGAAGACTGCTGTACTTTCCACGACTGCTCAAGCGAAGCGTCGTGCTCAACGCCGTGAGAAACAACAACGGCGTGAGAGCATGGATATTGATCAGACGCCTACGACACCTAAAGTGTCGGACCAGCTCCCCGAGAAGATGGAAACCGACGAAGGTGCGGAGAAGGGCGAGGAAGAGGCCAAGGAAGGGGAGAAGGGCGCTGGTGAAGGTCCGAAGAAGAAGGTGGAGCGGGAGAAGGTCGGATATGAACTCGAAAACATGTCCAGGGTTCTTCCTGCTCAGCTCAAGTACCTCACATTCCCAGACCCGCGGTATGAGCCGGTAAAACGGGTAGGTTTTCAATCACATTCTATCCATTCCAGGAAATTGCTAATTTTTGCATCAACAGCCTACCGGAGGAGTTGTCGTTGTGTTGGACAAGAACCCCGAAGAACCTCGAGAAACAATCGAGATGAAAGCAAGCAAAGAAGTCAGACAGCCCGCAGCAACCGCAGAAACGCTTCAAGATCGGCTGCAAGCCGCCATTGGCGCCGCGGCCTTACAGACACCCCAACGTGATGCTGGTCGGATGCCTCTCGGTGCGGATCCCACCGCGGCCGCAGGGGCAGCGGCCGCCGCGGGTGTCCTAACCGCTGTGGATGAGGATGAAGAAGGTGGCGAGGAAGCCCCTGTGCCGGAGGAGTTCGAGTATGAATCTGAGGGCTTCGAAGAGTAAACGCTGGCATAGTGATTGCAGATCTAAACAGCGGTTGTACTACTAGATTAATGATGATTTCGCTTCTAATTTCAGCGAGGGCAATGAGAACTGCTCGTGCTTGAGGTTTACGCTTCGCAACTTGGATGTCAAGCCTTAGCCTGTTCACTTTGTAAATTATAATGGTATGTGATGCTTCTACAATGCTGCATCTCGTTCCCATTCGGCACCGTTACTTGCACTCAAGATACAGCGCAATAAGCAGCTGGAGGGTCCGTCAAAAGAAAGGTAAAACTCAATGCCTGTTTACTATCTATCGCAACAGACTATATGCAGCAGTAATCGTTACTGTCAAGTGTCAGATTAAGGCCCACTTGGATAGAGTGATCGCATTTTGGCCTTTTAACCAGCGAATCGGAGAAAGCTTGGCCATATGGACCGGCTGAAGAACCCCATTCTGATCCATGACCAATGTCTCCGAACCAGTTGACCAGAATGAGCCGATCAGAGGCTTAGAGCAAATTCACATGGGAGCCTTGGGAGGTGCTCCTGAACAGGCTGTAGTTAAGGTAGATAGTACCAGAACAGTACCTCTCTATTTCTGGTGAGACTTCGCGCTGATTGCTCAATCTGGATCAAGTCGACATCACGTGTGGCTGGCCATACCTCGGCAGTTTCCCAATATGGGCGATCAGCACACGTGCGGCCATGACGCAGACGGACACTCAGCAGCCAATAGCAGAACACACAATCACCGGCGGATGACCCTGCAGAGCATCATCTGGCCGAGGTGTTAGTTTCGCGTGTGCTGCTGGATCTTCTGGGGGAACATGGGTCAATGGCAGCCAGCCAGTCATCAGCCACCATGGCTACTTTTCGCTCCGGGCATGTGAAAGATGCCTAAATACCACCACCCACAAGCGTCACTACAATTAATCTACCGACATTAACAAGAACTAAGACTTTAGAACGGGGCTCAGTGGGCTATTTGGGCGGTTCCTCCGAAAGGGATATCCACTACCTGTACATTTTTCACACCATTACTGGCTGTGCTTGATACCGCAGCCATATCATCACTTCTCATTCTTGTCAGATCTGGAAACTCAGAAATCCGCTCGTTGTGCCGAATTTCCTAGGCCTATATCTATCGCCGAATCCCTCTCTTGTTGCTTGCTTACCCCAGATTATTTTCTTGTCCCTCACTCTTCTTGTCCTTCATCTGCCCCATACCCCAGATAGCTTGTGCTGCAAGAGCCCTTATTCTAGCTCCGTGGGTTGCAGAGATATACATAGGCTTGTATCTATACTTTCCTCTTTGCCCATAACATCCGTTTATATAGACAATCATGTCCAAAACATTCTCCAAGGACGACGTTGCGTCACATAGCAAGCCGGATAACCTCTGGGTTATCATCGATGAGGATGTCTACGACCTGACCAAGTTCCAGGACGATCACCCTGGTGGAAAGAAGAGTACGTCGTTATCACATGCTAGAGTTGAAAATTAGCGGCACGACGCTGACAATGCGCATCTAGTTCTCCAGCGAGTGGCGGGCAAGGACGCTTCGAAACAGTTTTGGAAATACCACAACGAGGGAATCCTGAAGAAGTACAAGGGCCAGCTGCAGATTGGTTCTCTAGATACTAAGAAGGCCGCTGCTCCTGCTCCTGCTCCTGCTAAGAAGGAGGCGCCCCGGCCTCAAGCTGCACCGCCGGTTGACGTTGCTTCAGCGAAGTCTGAAGAACCCCTGGAGCCTTACGGTGAACTGGTTCCCTTCGGGGACCCTGCATGGTACCAAGGCGTATGTTCCCTCTCCAATCAACCTCCTTTCTGCCGGTTTGAAACAGCGCGCTGATCTTTTGAATGCTACAGTACCACTCGCCCTACTTTAATCAAACTCATGCAGCCCTTCGCGCGGAAGTCAGACAGTGGGTGGAGTCCGAGATTGAGCCCTACGTGACTGAATGGGATGAGGCCAAGAAGGTGCCCGATAGCATTTACAAGCAGATGGGCGAGAGAGGATACCTTGCTGGTTTGTTGGGGACCAAGTACCCCATCAAACACGCTCCCGGCAGGGTCCAGTCGGTTGCGCCTGAGAACTGGGATCTCTTCCACGAGATGTTGCTAACGGACGAATTGTCCCGCGCTGGCAGTGGTGGCCTGGTTTGGAACTTGCTTGGTGGCTTCGGTATTGGTTGCCCGCCTCTGGTCAAGTTCGGCAAGAAGGCTCTAGTTGACAGAATCCTGCCCGGCATTCTGGCCGGTGACAAGCGTATCTGTCTCGCCATCACTGAGCCCGATGCGGGCAGTGATGTTGCCAACTTGACATGCGAAGCCAAACTGTCTCCTGATGGCAAGCACTATATCGTCAATGGTGAGAAGAAGTGGATTACCAATGGTATTTGGTCCGATTACTTCACCACTGCTGTTCGTACCGGCGGGCCCGGCATGAACGGCATCAGTGTTCTCTTGATTGAGAGAGAGGCGGGTGGTGTCAGCACCAGACGCATGGATTGCCAGGGTGTCTGGAGCAGCGGCACCACCTACGTTACCTTCGAGGACGTCAAGGTGCCCGTGGAGAACCTGATTGGCAAAGAGAACCAGGGATTCAAGGGTGAGTTGTTATCTCCGAGTGCATCAAAGACAATTACTGACTACGTTCTAGTTATCATGACCAACTTCAACCACGAGAGAATTGGTATCGTCATTCAGTGTGTCCGGTTCGCCCGTGTTTGCTACGAAGAAGCGATGAAGTACGCCCACAAGCGTAGGACCTTCGGCAAGAAGCTCATCGACCACCCTGTTATTCGCATGAAGCTGGCGCACATGGCTCGTCAGATCGAAGCAACATACAACTGGCTTGAGAACATCATGTACCAGTGCCAGTCCATGGAGGAAACCGAAGCGATGCTCAAGCTGGGTGGTGCCATTGCTGGTCTCAAGGCTCAAGCAACTACCACTTTCGAATTCTGTGCCCGTGAGGCAAGTCAAATCTTCGGAGGTCTCAGCTACAGCCGCGGTGGTCAGGGTGGCAAGGTTGAGCGCTTGTACCGTGACGTTCGTGCCTACGCTATCCCTGGTGGAAGCGAGGAGATCATGTTGGACCTCAGCATACGCCAGAGCTTGCGCGTGCACCAGATGTTCGGCATGAAGCTGTGATTTTCCTTTCCTAATTCTTCTTGGATACGAGATTGCAAGTACATAGATATCCACCTTTTGTTTAGCTTCCCTGTTTCCAGCTTGCAGATTGCCTCTGATTGCATTCCATTTGGTGTATTTGTACCATAGGAATATCAATTGATTCTACCTTGCAGATCATGCCGGACAAAGTACTTCCATACTCTTCGTAATTAATCGATGGTCAAGCCTTTGAAAGAGCAGCTAAGATCTCATAAAATAATCTGAAAGTCGGGCTACACTGTTCAACAATGCTTTATGCAAGTATCGAAATAGAGAAATAGCAGCTTAGATGTAATAGAAATCTCAAAGTCGAGAAGAAGTCAAGAGATGTTGGTGTGAATCGATCGACTCTCCTGTGGTGTGTTCCGACCGAGGGGTCTCCGGGTGCGCATTCAAACCAGAAGCGCAGTCGCCCTTTGCTTATTGCGCTGCCACCTGAAAGTTCCCTCGCCTTGGGATCACCCCCAACTCTCTCCCTGCCCATTCACGAAAATAGCTGCTGGCAACATCCGACTGGTGAGCAGCTGTATATTTGACATTCTCTCACTTTTCAGACCGATTCTCCGTCTGGGAAAGGCAGGAACTCTTTCGTCGCGGTCGCGGAGTCGGCGAACGAACGGAGAAGTTGCCGCTCGACTGTCTGGCCAACTTCGACGCCCTGTTCTTTTGATCATTGTCCTTGTCGTGGTTTGGACCTCAATCGGACGTTCTTTTTTCCCGGTTGAGAGCTAGGCGAGCTGGGCTACTGTCTATTTAAATCTGTCGATATCCCCCGGTAGACAACGGTTTGCTCTTTGAATCTTTTTCCACCCTTGGTCTACCTCGAGCTCGATTGCGGAATCTCCTCGTTTCGCCTCGAGAACGGATCGGGGTGCTCTTGTGTTTTATTCTCAATCTCAGAGATCAACTCACGGTCTCTCGCTCTTCATTGTGACATTCCAGCGAATTTACCCAATACTTCTTCTCATCGCAACCACCACGCCACAACCTAAACATGTCACGGAATTTTCTGAACGAGGACTTTGGGTCCGACGAAGAGGATGATGACTTTAATCCGGCGCCTGTGGAAGAGTCTGATGAGGAGGATGTCAAGCCACAGGTGCGTGTATACTACAACTGGCTGGGTTCGGTACAAAAGCTCACAATCTTTGGAATAGTCTACGAGTCGCGGCCGGATTGTCGATGGCGAGGACGAGGACGAGGACGACCGTGCCGATGTTAAGCCCGAGAGGGCCGACCGAGAGGGTAGTGAAGATGACGTAAAGGAAGACGTTGATGCGGATGAGGCTGACGCTCGCGGTGAGCGAGATGAGGGAGAAGACGAGGAACAAGGTGAAAATGATGAGGACGAAGACGAGGATGAAGAGGACGAAGATGAAGATGAAGATGAGCAAGACGTCTCATCGGTAAGTGATGTGGCTTCCTCACCAGCTGATGTCAGAGCTAATTTTGGCTGTCTTACGACCAGGGCCGTCCGAGAAAGCGGAGAAAGAGATTGGGCGGCGTGCATCATTTCATCGATACGGAGGCCGGGGTCGACGAAGAAGAGGACGAAGCTGAAGACGAGGAGGATGAGGTGGAGTTTGGCGCTGAGATGCACCCGGATGATCTGGATGCGCTCCCCGCTGGCGCGGAGACGGACGACCGCCGGCACCGACAACTCGATCGCCAGCGTGAACTCGAGGCGAGTATGGATGCTGAGAAGCAGGCGCAATTGCTCAAAGAACGTTATGGCCGCAACCGCGCCGCCGCCACGGATGCCGTTGTCGTGCCCAAGCGGTTGCTTCTGCCTAGTGTTGATGATCCCAGTATCTGGGGTGTCCGTTGCAAAGCCGGCAAGGAGCGTGAAGTCGTATTTGCGATTCAAAAGCGCATCGAAGAGCGGCCGCCTGGCTCTCGGAAACCCATTAAGATCATTTCCGCGTTTGAGCGTGGGGGTGCCATGAGCGGTTACATCTACGTCGAAGCGCGCCGACAGGCTGATGTGATGGAGGCGCTGGAAGATATGTCAAACGTCTACCCACGAACAAAGATGATCCTTGTTCCCGTTCGAGAGATGCCCGATTTACTTCGAGTTCAGAAATCCGAGGAGCTCAACCCTGGTGGATGGGTTCGCATCAAGCGCGGCAAATATCAAGGTGATCTGGCCCAAATTGAAGAAGTGGACACAAACGGCTTGGAGGTTACAGTGCGCTTGGTCCCGCGGTTAGATTACGGCTTGAATGAAGACAGTGGAGCTCCTGTAGTCGACATCAAGAGAAAGCGCCCAGGCATGGCTTCAGGAGGGCCTCGGCCTCCTCAGCGACTATTCAGCGAGGCTGAAGCGAAGAAAAGACATGGAAAGTACTTGTCAGCTACGTCTGGCTTGGGCGGAAAGTCGTGGAGCTACCTTGGTGAGACATATATCGATGGTTTCTTGATCAAGGACATGAAGGTACAGCATCTTATCACAAAGAACGTCAATCCTCGTCTCGAGGAGGTTACCATGTTCGCTCGAGGCTCTGATGACGGTACCTCGAACTTGGACCTTGCGTCACTTGCGGAGACGCTCAAAAACTCGACGGCGGAGGAATCATATCTTCCTGGTGACCCAGTCGAGGTGTTCCGAGGCGAGCAGCAGGGCTTGATCGGTCGCACCACTTCGACCCGCGGAGACATCGTTACCTTGCAGGTAACTGAGGGTGAATTGGCCGGACAGATGATTGAAGCTCCAGTCAAATCTCTTCGGAAGCGCTTCCGGGAAGGTGACCATGTCAAGGTCATTGGCGGCAGTCGATACCAGGATGAGTTGGGTATGGTGGTACAGGTCAAAGACGATACTGTGACACTGCTCAGTGATATGAGCATGCAGGAAATTACTGTCTTCAGCAAGGATCTCAGGCTCTCTGCCGAGACTGGTGTCGATGGGAAGTTGGGCATGTTTGATGTGCATGACCTTGTTCAACTAGAGTGAGTTCTCCGTCGCTGTGTTAGTATGTTTACTTTGTTCACTGACTTTGTCCCAGTGCCTCCACTGTTGCTTGTGTTGTCAAGGTCGATCGTGAGTCGCTGAGGGTTCTAGACCAGAATGGGTCTATTCGCACTGTTCTTCCGTCACAGGTCGCAAACAAGATTACGCCACGTCGCGACGCGGTAGCTACCGATCGCAATGGTGCTGAAATTCGAGTCGGCGATACTGTGCGGGAATTGTATGGAGACCAGAGGAGTGGCGTCATTCTTCACGTTTACCGCTCGTTCCTGTTCTTGCACAACAAATCACAAGCAGAGAATTCGGGTATCATCGTGGTCCGTATGACCAATGTTGTCACTGTGTCAGCCAAGGGTGGCAGATCCGCTGGGCCTGATCTCACCAAGATGAACCCGGCACTCATGAGAAACGGCATCCCTGGTGCTTCAATGGGTCCTCCCAAAGTTTTCGGCCGTGACCGGTTGATTGGCAAGACCGTTCAAGTGCGGAAGGGGCCGTACAAGGGTCTGGTTGGTATTGTGAAGGATTCGACGGATGTACAAGCACGTGTGGAGCTTCACTCGAGGAATAAATTGGTGACGATTCCCAAAGATGTACTCACCGTCAAGGATCCTGTTACCGGTCAAACGGTGGATATGTCTCGGAAGGGAGGACAGCGTGTGCCATATGGTGCTTCCGCGGCGCCGCCATCCGGATGGTCAGGCGGACGTACGCCTATGGCAGCGGCAGATTCATCCAGAACGCCTGCTTGGGGTGGTGCATCCTCGGCTCGAAGTAAGTGTTTATCTAAGACCGTTTATGATAAGGGTTTAAAGCTAACTGTATTTAGCACCCGCTTGGGCAGGCATTGGCGGTTCTCGCACCCCAGCATGGAAGATGGACGGATCGCGCACATCGAACCCCTACGATGGGAGTCGAACCGCATACGGAGGCGTCGGCTCGCGCACACCAGCCTGGAACGCCGGCGCACGAACACCCTACGACTCCGGCTCTGGGTCAAGTGGCTTTGATGCATTTGCGGCGGGGTCACGAACGCCAGCTTGGGGCGCAGCGAACGCCGGCGGCCGCACGCCTGCCTGGTCTGCAAGCTCCTCGGCAGGAAGCGGGAATAGAGATTCTCGCGGCTACGACGCTCCCACCCCCGGAGGGGCCTATTCTGCTCCCACGCCAGGGGCATATAACGCCCCAACCCCCGGAGTCTCGGCACCTACGCCTGGAGCCTGGGCTGACAGCGCCCCGACACCGGGAGTGTTCAACGCACCGACCCCTGGCGGCCTCTCAAGTCGTCCGTACGATGCACCCACGCCGGCGTTGGGTGGTGCGGCCGCAACCCCGGGCGCAGGAGCATATGACGGTGAGGATGGCGGGCCTCGCTATGATGAAGGAACACCTAGCCCTTAGAGCATGCTTGCAGCGCACAAAATGGCGGATCTTTTGGAATGTATTTTACGTTGCCGGTTCTCTTTTTGCTTATCTTTCCCCAAATACAGATGGACAATGTATGTATAATGCGTGGTCAGTCGGTTCACTTCATTTCATACTTCGATAGTTGTATTCTAGACATATACAGGGCAGAGTCAACATCATATCATGTACACCTTGTTAACTTGAAGATGGATTATAATCAGCTGGGCGGGCTTCGATCTATATGCTGGTATTAAATGAAGTCGTAAACGCAATGAATATAGTCGACATGTCGTATCAATCATATCATGTCAATCACGTCACGATTTCAGTCCTTTCCGTCCCTGTGTCTGTGTCCCTCGTCGACCAGACCATTAAGAATAAAACTAGAATCGATATGTACTAATAACACAGTCAAGAAGGTTAAGGCAATTCCATCCGAGGTGGAGGAGTAGTAGTTTGTATTTCTTCTACCTGAAAGGGAGGGTTGTAGCCCGGAATATCAAGAAGGCGGCGGCACTGCGCGCGCCAGCACGCGGATGTTATCCACGAATCCTTTGACTAGGTCTTCGTATTGATTCGACGGGTCACCGGCCATGGCTAGCTGGCCCTGACGGCGGATCTCAGCGGCGGAGGCCTCGATCTCGAGTTCGTGCTCGAAGTCGCCTTTGCTAGGGGGCTGCGTCATCGTCAGAACGGGCTGCGAAGTCGGGGCTGGATCCAGAGAAAGGCTTACCTCTGATTTGGCAACCTGGGTCAGGTCGATCTGGTATGCCAAGTGTCTGTAGCTCATGCGGTCTTTGCTTCTGTCTCCGCCGCGGCCGCCTCGGCTGTCTACCATGGGCAGGTGACTGACGTCGCCGTCGTAGCTCATTTCGAGGTTGACGCTGATTCGCCAATCGACGTTTGTGCGCGGACTGTGCACGTCCATGTCTGCGATGCGGCATTTGACGATTTTAGCGAGGACCTCGCCGGTGCGCTGGTCGACTGTGACGCGGACCTTGGGTTTGTGACGGGGATTGAGGTTCTGTCTGATGACTGGAGGGAGTTCGGATGGGGATATTTCATAGAAGGAGTCTCGCTCTTTCTTGTGAGCGTAGGATAGGGGAATTCGACCCAGATTTGTTTGGGGCATAGATGCCTTTACGGCATCGTTGAGAAAGTTGTTCATTGCCCGATGTTGCGACTGAAATGTTCGTTAATAAGCGGGCCAGGATAGACGTAGAAATGGTACTCACAACTGTCATTGAACTTTCAAAAGCGGTCCGAAAACGAGGGTTTTCCTTGTTAATGACGCTTTCCGTTAGAATCGGAAGGCTGAGCCTCTCGCCGCGATCCATGTCGATAATGTGCCCTAACTTAGCTTCCACCTCAATGATGGCCCCTTGGCCTGCCGCCGCTGTGCCGGCAGGCGCAGCATTAGCATCGTTCCTGAGCACTACGTGCTGGAACAAGAAGTCGCACACTAGCTTGGTAATCTCCTCATGCGGTATGAACCCGGTGATCGAGGGTTCCCATGGCCCTAAGCTTCCTACTGGGAGAGCCGGAGCGGCCGGCGCCGGGGGTAGACGGGCCGCTGGAGGGCCGTTGACAGGTGGGGTCTCTGACTTGATCGCAGCTGTCGCGGGGGTCGGGAGCGCGTTTGCAGCGGCTGGCGCTTGTGAAGGGGTTGACTGTCGGCGTGCTTCAAAGGGATTCCGGGGCGAGTCTCTAAGATGTTTGGGAATCGGTGGGTGCGGGTTTGGAATCATCGGGCATCGTCCTTTAGTGCGAACAGACCGCTGAGCGAAGATTGGAGGCTCAATATATCGTCTCCTTCTCCGCTTCGCAGGACGGTCACTCGAATCGGATTTAAAGTCAGGAGTAACATCCATCTTGGTCGGCAATGCATGCGTCCGGTCTCCCGCGAGGGATTCGTTGGGCTTGAACGGCCGGGATGAAGGCGAGCTGTTTATTTGAGACACCGTTGGCGCAGTATGACCGTCCACAGGAGTAACCGGCGATTGCGACATATTCATTATTGACGCTGCGGAGTTCTCCCTCATTGCGCCGTCTCCGATGCGATTCGTCTGCGCTGCAAACCTCTGTTCGGAAGTTGAGGTCACGCTTCCTTGTCGTGATGCTGCAGGATAGGCAGTCTTCGGGCTCACGCTTTCATCCGATGCTCGCCTGTCGACCCCTGGAGGATATTGTCGCGGAGTCTGCTCCCTGTACCTTGAATCATGAAGCGACGCTCTTGGTATCGCAGTTGGAGACATGTGTACTTGGGAATCTTGGCCAACCCAAGGGCTCGAGCCATGATGCGATTGAGAGTCATGACCGGAGGATTGAGGACGTGTGGACGGCGTTGTTTGACGAGGTAGAGATGTGGCAGCGGATGCGCGAGGAGTACCAGGCAACGAACCGTGCGCCGGAAGTGAGAAGAGCTGGGAGGGATGCGACTGCGAAACAGCCGAGGAAGGACTTTCTCTGGGTGGGAATGAGTGATTGGTCGCGGATTGAGGGGAGAGGACAGACTGGATGGAGTGCGATCGCTGCTGCGCAAAATACGACTGCTGCTGTTGCTGTTCCGGGAAAGGGCCCGCAGAACTCGCGGGTTGCGGGGTGTATGGAGAAGCCAATGGTGCAGCCGTGTTATAACTGGCGGACGCAGAATAGGAGTCACGCGAGCCCGAGGAAGCATATGGAGGAGCTGGAAGGGGCGGACTCTGGCCCCGTTGGGATTGCGCACCGGCACTCAGCGCAGAGGCCGAATGATACTGAAAAGGCGATTGAATTGAGCCATAGGAAGATGATCGCTCTGGAGACGCATGAGGCCTTTGCAATGGAGGCGGCGGAGGGGGCTGTTGTTGGAATCCAGGAGGATGGGAAGGCGACGAGGACGAGGGCGATGCGGTGACATGTTGCGGTTGACGTGGAGGATAGACAGATTCAGTTCGAGAAAGCGATTGTTGCGACGGAGCAGGGGCAGCGTTGGTGGTGCCAGTGGCATCGCTGTTCATAATCGTGCGCAAATCCATAATGGATACTGTTCGCTAGAAGACACTGAGGCGAGGAAAGGGCGAATGAAGAAGATGAAATAACCAAGCCAGGCATCCAGATTAAAAATGTAAGAAAAAAAAGAAAAGAAAAAAAAACAGGGGCTCCGTCGTCGCAATGGGATGCGTCGAGGGGCCACTGTTCTTTGTCTTCTTCGAAAGGAAAGGAGGGGAGAAAAGAGGGAGAAGGGAAAAGAGGAATTGAAGAGGGGGATAGGGACGGAAAAGAAGGAATGACTCCGGTGTCTTTCGTAGCGATAGTTCGATTGAATGCTGAGGAGAAATAGGGACAAGAAATGTGCGATGACGATGAATATGGAGATACAGACGGAGATGGAGGATGAGACGGAGAGAATTTGGAGATGTTTGTCTGGTTTGGTTGGTCCTGCTGTTGTGAGAGCGACGGACGAAGTCATCGCATCTCCTGACTTACCATCTATCTAATCGATTCTCTGAGCGATACTTGAAGATATAGAAGTAGTTTTTATTAATGCACAGAATCATTAGATCCTCGTTCTCTATATGTGGTCACCATGTATCAAACCTGAGGTCACCGTAGAGCCATTACTATAGAGCTAATTCGGGGGAGCTTCTAAAGACCTCGAATATCAACAGGATTACCATTTTAATGAAGAGTAGAGACACTGATGCACACTCGTGACTATTGTATACTCAAGAATACCACCAACATCAAGCAGATCGGTATTTCGTTGATTGCGGAAGGATTTGGTGACCGGCGCCAGTTGACAGGGTGAACAAAATAAGGCTGTGACTGATTTGTCCTCTTCTTTCTTCCTCCTCTACCTCTCTACTCCAACTCTTCTTTTACCATCAATTCTCACTCTCTATATTCAGTCATTCCTTTTCCATCGCGTTCTTTCTTTCTTTTTTATGTTGTATCGGTGATCCACAGAGGTAAGAGCCCCTCAATTCTCTAATTTCAGACATTATGCGACAAGTCTAACAGTTAGTTTTTGTCCTCAGAATGTCTACCGGTTTGCTTTAATGCCCGTCGATTGATGGACTCCGAATGAACGCGTCTGCATGTTGAATATACCCATTACCGCGTACTGTTGAATACTTAGCGAACGACTTTGTGCGAACATTATTTCCGGATTTTTTCGAACGACTGGATCGTTTCGAATCGCCTTGTCGATCTGATTGCGCAATCAATACCAGCGCCCATCTGTGCTGGAGTACCGGCTCTTCCTAACGCATCGCACAAACTCATACCTGATACAATGCTGCTCACTGACAAGGACGCTCGGCCTTCTCCCGCGATCCATGATATTCCCCTCGATGACCTGGAGTCAGGCCCCTATGGAAGCAAGTCGTCCTTCAACTGGACGAATCTATCCGACTTCAACCCCTCCAATGTGCTCGCACGTCCTGATCGGCTGTCTTCACACGTACAAGACATCTCAAGTCACTGGGACCAGTATTTGGATCGCTGGCTTAGGAGATTGGGCATCGCGCTCACACCGAGCTATCTGCAGCATCTGGTGGGCGGGGAGCCTCCCCAGTCCACGAAGCTCCATGCGATCGCGGCGCTGGATGGCTTGAGAGGCTGGGCCTGTCTGCTAGTCTTCAATTTTCATTTTCTCTTCACCTACACATGGAAAGTCGCGGTGGGGTGGGGTTTCAATAACGAGAACTACGGGATCCTCCAGCTTCCCATCGTCCACCTCCTGGTCTCGGGTCACATCATGGTTGCCATCTTCTTTGTGATTTCGGGATACGTACTATCATACAAGCCTCTAAAGATGATCCGTACTCGCTCCTGGGAGCAGACATTGGCTACTTTAGCGTCCTCGACCTTTCGTCGCGGTCTGCGCCTGTACATTCCCTCCATTGTCGGCATCGTTCTGGTCTTTATTGCCGTGCGTCTCGGCGTCTACAACTACTCGCATAAAGTCCTCAATGAAGGACACACCATCCTCGGCACGAACGAGCAGCATCCTCCTCTGATGAAGTCGTTTACCAAGCAATTCTGGGACATGTACCTCACGGTCGTGCACCTCATTGACCCCTGGAACTGGGCGCTCTACTACAACTATTACAACCCACACCTGTGGACGATTCCAGTGGAGTTCCGGTCCTCAATTGTCCTCTTCCTCACCATCATCGCAACCTCGCGCGTTACAGTCGTTGCTCGCCTCTCCCTGGTTAGCGGCCTAGTCTGGTTCTGTATGCGCTGGGGCCGGTGGGACGTCGTCCTGTTCCTGTCTGGCATGCTCATGGCCGAAGCCGATCTAATCAACGGTACATGGGAGCGCCCATCCGCAGACGAGAAGCCCATGCACCGCCGTTCCATTCTCTCCCGCCTCTCAAGCCGCAAATTCTGGATTGCCCTCTTCATCTTCGGTCTCTATCTCGGCTCCGCTCCGAACACAGGCTACAAGTGGACCCCCTTCTACATGTGGACCTGGAGAATCACCCCCAAGACCTACCCGGAACCCCACCGCTTCCCGCAGACGCTCGGCGCAGTCCTGATCGTCTTCAGCATAAACCATTCCAAGGACATCCAGAAGCTCTTCGTCAACCCATTGTCGCAATACCTGGGCAAAATCTCCTTTGCCTTCTACATCGTCCACGGCCCTATCCTCCATTCCCTGGGCTACTCGCTTATGCCCAATATCTGGAAGATCACCGGCAAGGAGACGGATTTCCAGTACTGCCTGGGTTTCTTCATCGGGTGGCTCATTTGCTTGCCGGTTTCGCTCTGGGCGGGCGACGTCTTCTGGCGCGCCGTCGACATGCCCAGCGTCAAATTCGCCCGGTGGGTGGAGGATAAAGTGCTTGTCAAGATGACCGGACGGCAGAATTCGACGCCGAACGCACATATTCACTAGCTACCAATGGGCTGGTGGTGTTAAATGGGATTGTCAATCTCAAACCGCTGCGCTGCGTCTACTTTTCCCCGTGCGCTGTACATATTACATACCTACCTGGAGTAGAAGTAAATAGACTTAGATTGGAGGAATCTCTATATACCTTCTTGTATGTTGCCTCACCCCTGTCACAATCAAGCACTGTAGGTTTTCTCTGGTTCAATTCAGTCAATCGTTCAATCATCACTCGTCCAGTTCGCTCCATATACCGGCATGCATGACTTCATTTTCCATGACCCGTCGGATAGAACAATAAGCAAAGCAAACCAAGACTCAAGACTCATATGAAGATAAAGAAAAAGGAACAAAAGGGGAATAAATAGAACTTGTCTAGAAGCAAAAGATCGCACCTCCGTCTCTGTCTTCATCTCATAATGCAACGCCCCACACGCCTCGGCCTCCACAAACCCCTAACCGATCTCTTGGGTGGCCGGAGCCGGTCGTGCCCCCCTGAGGCGACCAGCTTAGGTTTGAGACTTCGTAATCGCATTGCCAGGCTGCAGCTGGCCCGCGTTCGGAAGTGGTCGACGGTGTGCCGGGGTTGTGTACGACGGGGGGCACAGGTGCGGCGTTGTGCTGGTTGATCAGGTCCCACAAGAGGACGAAGCAATCATCTGCGCCGGAGGCGAGGACACCTCGTCTGTTGGGGGACCATTCGACGCAGTTGATGGGTGCGGAGTGGCCTTTGAGCTCGAGGATGGCTTGGCCCGGCTGCCGGACATCGAGCACGCGGACGATGTTGGAGTCTTGAGAAAATGTTGCTAGGAGGTGAGCGTCGTGCGGTGATGCTGTAATTTGTGTTAAGTAAGGTCTTGCACTGTGCACGCGAGTAGGAATACACACCTGCGATACGTAAAAGTGGCGGGGGCCAGATGGAATTGGACGGAGCTGAAGGGCTAGCGTTCCCAGGGCTCATTACTAGAAGAAGGCTCGTGTTAGCAAGACTCGACAACAGATAATGTGGTGGACAGTACATTTGTCGTTCTTCTCCGTCGGCTCGTAGATGATCGTGCTGTGCTCCAGGCTGCGCAAATCGAACATGCGCACACTTCCATCGGCGCCGCAGCTAACGAAGACGTCGACGCTGTTCGCACAGAATCGGACGTCGTACACCTCCTTGTCGTGCGCGATCAGCTGTGTTTTGGCTGTGAGCGTAGGAATGTCCCAGATTGTGCAGGTCGTGTCGATGCTGGAGGTGATGATCAAGCTGGGAGAGATCGTATTCCAGTCAAGGGAGGTGATAGGGGCAGTATGTTCGGGAGACTTTGAATTCGATAGCAATGCTAAGGGGGAAAGCTTCGCAGCCGGGGGTTCCCGGTGATTTGCAGGACGTGTAATCGAGTTGGAGCTATGCAAGGGCTGGGTAGTGGGTAATGACCATAGTCGTAGGTGGTCGCCGGACGTCGCAAGTAGGTCCGTCGATTGCTTCTGGGACGAGGGCGGCTCCCAGAGGATTCTCGTGACGGGATAAGAATGTGTGGCTTCCGCGGTTTTGACATACTCTACTTTCATGTCTCCCGCCGCGACATCTGGTGTATCCGGGTCTGGTTGCGTCAAATGGGTATCAATGATTTGTATCTGGATTTTAGTCAGCCATTCGAAATCCAAACGAGAATGAAGCAGGTAGGACATGTCCCTACATAGTTGTGGTTATCTTCCAAGTAGCTTCCTAGTGCGATCTTGCCGCCAAAGGAGCCAGAGCTTCCTGAAATTGGCCATTTACACCAATCCATCGCATATATGGGCCAAGGAGCAATGTAGTTGCTATTCGTCGGAACCGGAGTATCTGGATTAACCGGCGGCATGCTTGGACTGTGGAGAGCGTCACTCAGAAGATCCGCCGACGGACGTATATCGGCCAACCCAAGCGGGGAGTATTTCGCTCCTTGCGGAGTATGAGGCTGGAAACCCGCACCGGGTGATGATCCATATCTGGAATTCTCCGTCACTCCGTGCGCTCTATATTTGGGCTGCTCAAGGTTCGAGGGACTGGATCTGGAATGACCGTGCGAATTGGCCATGCCCGAACGGGGGGTCGTCGGTGGCTGTTGCTGTTGTGGCTGTTGCGATGCCTGCGTTTGCAGCTGAGTGGATAGTTGAGTAAGCGTTGGAAGCGCAGAAGGTGCTGTGTTCATAGACACTGCTGGAGGACGGTTCACGTTCCCTGGCTGAAGTGCTCCTGGGAGAGCACCACTGCCACTGCTGGTACCGGCCCCATAGTGACTTGGCTGGGCGCTCGAAGGCTGGACGTTGATGGAAGGGAGATTGTTCATTGGGGGCTCAGTAGCCGTCGATAATTCGTGAGACATCGATTGGCGCTGCAAATTTGAACTCGTCTGGGCACCGGACGGGATGTGAAGCTCCTCTGGCTGGCGGCCATAGACAGTCGTCCGTCGAGAGGACTCGTAGGGTTGCGCGGGGTTCGACATGGTGTTGCAGCTCAGTCGCTGAGGAATCCGTAAAGAACGACTTTCTTCGGTACGCAGGGTTCCTGCGCTAGAACCAAAGCTCCCGCTAGTTTCTCACCAGTGACTAGTTCTGAGAGCATGGTAAGTAGATGAGTCTACCGTGAGGAGAGGGAGAGGTACACGTAGGAGTATGGAGCTCCGACCGCACCGAGCCTGTGTGTTGCACTATGGGATCATATCAGAGAAAAATCACCTTGACAGAGTTTCACAAGCACATCATGGAGTTTATGAAGAAACCCAAAAGGACCGTAAAGAAAAGCCGAATGGCAGCGACTGGGCAGCAACAAGTTGAGGATGAGACACGCCAGAGACGCTGGGGGGAGTCTCGTGCTGCTGAGTCAGCCAGCGATGATGAGTTGAGTCTCTCAAGACGGCCATACTTCTTCTGCTCGCAAGTAACGCAGCGTTTGCGTACCTATCTTTTAGTCCTCTGCTTATTCGCTGCTTTAAGGAGACTATTTCAAAATGTCCAGTTGAATTTATCAGCATATATAATCACCCAGTGTGTATCATCTGCCGCGCAATCTCCGTTTCCCTTTTGCGATCTTCCCCTCGTTTACCCCCGCAATCACCTTCAGAATGGCTTCAGATGACGGTCCCCAGGAGATTGCAGCCCTGCTGCTTCTCCCTCCTCCTCCGGCTGTCAAGTTTGAAAAATTCAGAGATGCCTATGAACCAACCTTGTCTACTGTTTTCTCCAAACTCTGCAAGACGCTTAATGGCGCCAATAACATTGCAATTCTGGACATCGCTATTTCTATACCAGGTCTGCTGTCACGGAGCTCTCAACCTCGGGCGAAGATTTTCCCAAGTCTCCAACATTATTTGGCAAACATCTACAGGCTGATTGGAATCGTCAGCGCGGAGAACAGTATTGAGCTGGATGCCCCTGGTGGCATTGATGCTCGGGTAATCTTTATTGATTCCCCCACAACCTCGGCAGAGGATCGTCAGACTCCACGACATGGACCGATCCTCGATTTGCCGTCGCTGGCAACATCTTCGCGACTCTGGGACTGGATCTACTATCCAGAAAACGAAGCAGGTCAAGAGCTAGCAACAGCGTTCGATAGTATCTATTCGAAGAACAAAGACGCGAACGCTGGATCTTTACATTCACTCCCAAATCAACGCAGCTGGCCCTCTCCCAAAACATTGATAGTTCCGGAAGTTAATGCTCAATCATCGCATTATTCGGTTGCCGTAGGGGGCACATTTGACCACTTTCATATTGGACATAAACTTCTCCTCACCGCCACTGCGTTGGCTCTGGAACCCGTGGAAGAGTTCGATCCGATCCTTGAGCGACGCCTGACGGTTGGTGTTACAGGAGATGCATTGTTGAAGAACAAAAAGTACGCTGAATTTCTGGAGAGCTGGGATGACCGATGTCAGAGCACCTCGTCCTTCCTTATGGCAATTATGGATTTCAGCGTTCCAGACAAGAGTGCGCCGCGCGTTGAGCGTGTATCACAGCCGGGTCCGAACGGCCATTATGTATTAATGAAGGTCCGTTCCGGCTTGACGCTGAAGTTGGTACAAATCACGGACCCGTTTGGACCGACGGTCACCGATGAAAGTATCGATGCCCTCGTGGTTTCCGGGGAAACTCGCGCGGGAGGCGCAGCTGTCAATGAGGAGCGAGCGAAGAAGGGGTGGAAGAGCCTCGATGTCTTCGAGATAGATGTCTTACATTCGGGGGAGGTTCCCACAACAGATGGCGAAAGCTTTGCGTCAAAAATAAGCAGTACAGATATCAGACGGCGGCGTATGGGAATGGCCACTGCTCAGTAACTAGATTAGATAAGTTAATTGGCCAGACTTTGAGAGGCTAAGGCTACTCGAACTGAATATCCCGCTTTCTTGACCTCCAGAGACAAGGACATTCCGGAGGACAAATGACGGATTGCGGTGGTCTCAAACTGGAAACTGGAATCTCGTAGATAGGCACACGCGACAATGTCTATGTCGTGCGGACCATGAGAAAGAGCAACTCTGATCAATATGGCTCAGGAGGTGCCTGAGTGTCTGAGTGTCTGAGTGTCTTGCTGAGTGCCTTCTCAATGCGTGCGGGAAAAAGAGGAATGTCCGCGTTGTTTGGTGATACTCCGTATCTCTCCTTAATTCATTCTGTAGAATAGATGGGAGGAATCCAAATAAAAGATTCAGAACTCGACATCTTATTTTCGGATGGAAATCGAGTGGCTGATAAGGATTCTTTTCGTCCTTTCTCCTGCTGCGAGGTTCAGCGGGTCGGTCAGAAATAGAGAGGACAACAACAGCATTGTCCCACCATAACTTCTTCGATCCCGTTCTGCATGAAATTGACCCTGGTGTTTCTCCTCGACGCGCTTCCAGGACTAATAAATGGCAAAGAATCGTCACGCTGATTTTCGCACCGGTCAGAGAAACAAACCAGACCTGCAGCTGATTGCGCGATGATTCGCTTTCTGCTCCCAGGGGCGGGGGTGGGCGTCTGCACTCTGCAGCACAGAGTTGGACTAAGGTCGACGACGGTCTTAGCAGAGATCCTGACTCGGTGGGCTGTCTTCTTCTGTCGCATCATCGGATCAATCATCATTCTTATGGTCATTTCCGTCGTCTACTTTCCCTCCTAGACTCCTTTTAGTCCTGCCAACTTCTCGTCTCCCAGCCACTCGTCTTCCGTCTCTGCCAAATCCTCATGCAGGTTCGCGCTGGATAACCGCATGCATTTTCAATCATGTGACTGCTGTGTGTCAGTCAGTGAACCAATATCCAGTCGTGCTCGAGAACCCGGAGATTTTGATGGTAGAAGGACATGCAGGATAGAAGTCCCTCATATGTCACTGTTTGCCGACGATGATCCCAGTCGAACGGGCTGGTAGTGCGGGTTGATGGCTCTAACCCTCGTCAGACATGTCAACTTGCTGCATGCACGCAGTGGCATCTGCGGCTTCTGTCTGCTCTTGAGCCTAGACAAGACTGACACTGCAAGAGAGGCATGCATTCCTTCCGTCATCGTCTTTCCTTTTCTTTCCTTGTTTTCTTTTCTCTTTCTCGCTGGCGTCTTTCGCTCTGGTTCTTCCTTTTCCCAGATCTTGGACTCCTTTGTTATATATCCAAATCAACCCCCATGTTGAGTCTTCGCGCATTATTGACCAAGTCGCGCAGCCGCTTGCAACTCATCTCATATTAGGGTTGATTCCCATGTCGCTGCGACTGGTCCCAGCAGCCGAATATGCGGCTGCCTCCTTGTTCGAACAGCATGAACAACCCGCGAAACATTTGCGACTTGGCGGACGAATTGCTCAGTGAAATTCTCTCGTTCCTCTTGGAGTTGGATCCTCCGATAAATGGAGCCTCTCAGACGCACTCACAGCACGTGTCGCAATGCACTGATAATACACGCATTCATTTGTATGGCGAGAAGTCCGACTTGGACCGATTCAGACTTGTATGCAAGAGATTCAGGCGAATCGGCGCCCCAAGGAAATTTCGTCGATTCGTCCTGCGATTTTCGCGGAACGAATTTGGACGATTGGAAGAATTCTTGACTATGCAACTAGCCTGTCATGTGAGGTATTTCACTTACATGGTGCGACCGTTCTACTCAGAAAACGGTCAGTAACTGAAGATTCTTCGACACCAACAAGTATCGAAGGACGCTGATAAGTTCCAGGCTGGCCGTTAATCTTGACTGAAATAGAAAAGACCGATCCTTCACTATCCAACACAATCAAGCGTCGGTTGCAGGACCAAGAACAGATCGTCCAAGAGGACCAGGATCTGCTCCTGCTACGGCGTGCAATAGCTTCGTTTTCGGGTCTTCAGCAGGTCAAGCTACTGAGATTACAAGACGAGGCGGACGAGATAATGATGGGACACATCCAAGGGCGCTCGCCGGAGCGATCAGCCATGCTTGAATGGGAGCCCGCTTGCACTCGAGCAGTCGCAAATCTGGCGATCTCTCTTCTGGAATCAAGCTGTAACTCCATTCGCTTTGTCGGGCCACAAATGAGTTCCGATTCCATGATCAGGCTCCTGCAGACTCCTCCCATGCTGTTCTCCGCCTTGGGAGCACGATTGCTGAGCCTGGATATCACCTTTCAGTCGTTCACTGGGATGACCACGACGATGTCAAAGCTGTCTAGCGTCTTCCATGATTTCTTCCGGGCGGCTCGAAATCTGACTGCGATCCATCTTGGAGTTCCGGGCAATGGATCTGTATTTCTCCCACTGAAACAGATGTTTTTTCGCGTCCAATGGAAACGGCTCCAAACTGTCAGCCTGCAGGGTTGGTGCCTGGATGCAGACGACATCCTCACAATAGTCCTTCAACACAAGCGACAGATCCGCGACATCAGGCTCATCAACGTGCGCCTTCGAGACGGACGCTGGCGGGACGTGTTAGCCTGCCTCCGCGAAGAGACGGAACAATTGGAACGTGTAGACCTGCACGAAATCAACTACATCAGACGAACACCATCCGCCGACCATACGAATGGTGGCAGTAGCAGCCACAGTAACGGCAACGGTGCCGGCGTTAGCATTATAGAGGCCGTTCCGGCGCTCTCGATTGTGGCCGATTTGCCATCTGGCCCTCCCCAGCCAGTCTCGTTTGACGATGATTACATGTCATTAGCGCCTCGAGGCACGTCGAGGAGATCAATACCAAAGTCGACCACGCAACAGCTGCGCACTCTGACAGTCGACGACCTCGGAGACGACGGAGTCGCAGTCAAGCGTCAACAGATCCTCCTCTGGGAAGCGTGGGTTCTTTCGAGTTCACCAATGTCCTTTTCAAGGCAATTATGACTGTCTTTCTTTCTTTCTCCCTTCATTATTGGCGATCTAGCAAAGTCTTGTATTGTATCTGAATTTACATCAAGAATTGGTGGAGGCTGTCTCATTTTCAAAGCTCTATGTCCATATTTGTTTCTAGCATGCAATTGACATAGTTAGGTGATAGAAGGTTAGGATTGTTATGCTTTTCTGTTCAAAATGGAGTGGGAGATAACACCGCGTATCCATCATTCCATCCATACGTTAGTAAAACGAACCGGCCATCACTGGCCTCAAGCCAAATCAGAATCAACAAGAACCGGACCAGATGTGCAAACAACAAAATGCATTCTATATACTGTACTCGATCCCATCGCACATACCAAAAAACACACACCACAGTAGAGGAATCAGATCTATACCCCAGAAGCCGCACTCTGATCTAAAGCAGCCGCAGTAGCAGACATAGAGCCCGAACCGCCCGAGCTGCCGGGTTTGGCATTACGTTCCCTCATCAGCCTTCGACCCTCCATCAGGCCACGGAGCCCCCGTTTCTGCAGACCGATGACGCTGCTCAGATCGCCCGTCCAGATCTCCCTTTGTGGACGGAGCTGGGCGTCTGTGTCGCGGCGGGCGCGGCGCGGACGCGGCTGCGACTGCGACTCGCTACCGGTGAATTCGGAGTCCGAGTGGTCGTAGCTCGAGGCGGAGGTGGCGGTGCTGGCGTTGCTGATGGAGTCCTCGCGGTCGCGGTCCGTGCGATGGTGACTGCGGCCGAAGAGGTTGGTGTTGATGCGTAGCGGGATACCGCGGGAGGAGGGTGGGCTGGCGGCGCCGCCGGCGCTGGCGACGGAGAGGGCGGAGGTGGTGCCGTGTTCGGTGTCGGAGGAGTTGGAGGTGAGGTGGCTGTTCTGTGAGGCGTCGGTGCCTGTTGTGGTGCCGGCGCCGGCGCTAGCGGCTTCACTGGCGGCCGCGTGTGCGCCGTTCAAGGTCTCGAGGGTACCGCCGAGTCCGATGTTGAAGCCGGTGCCTCTGCCGCCACCGGCGGCCATGGCGGCTGCGTTGAAGACGGCGGCTGCGTTGCGACCGTCGAGAACTTGGTGGAGCCGCTCGACGGTCGCCTCGAGGAGGCCGTCGATCTGATAGGGGCGGGCGAGTTGAAGGAGGGAGCAGAGGATTTGGGGCGTGCAGAGGGAGGATCCGACGGGCGGGAGCGACGAGGTGTACAAGTAGTAGATGAGGACTCGGAGAGTGAGGAAGGTGTGGGGGAGGTACAAGACACGAGGTCGAGATGTAGGAGGTAAGCTATGGGCAGAGGGTATCTCAAGATTCGCTAACAAAGACTTGGAAGGGTTCGAGTTGTTGCTGACAAGGGTGGTGGCAGTGGAGTAGGTGCTGTTGTGTCCTAGTGAAGGGGTAATGGTGATGCTTGAGTTCCGACTGGGGTACATCGGGATCGCTCCACGCAGGGTCGCAGTGTCAGAAACACCTGTGTCGCATGATTCGCGAAGGAGCTGGATGAAGTAAGGGCCCCATCGCCGAGAAAGAATCCGCGAGTTGACGGGAATTCGCTCTCCGCCAGCTGCTTGAAGCTCCATGTCGGCCATTTCAGGAAGAGACTGGGCAAGTTTGCCCAGCTCGTCAGATGCGGGGGAGAACGGTCTTCCACCCGATGTTAACTGAGTCAACTTCTGTTGTAGAGACGCAGGGACTGAAGGCGCGCTGTGGGAGATGTACCCGGAAGTTGGCGCGGTTCTGCATGGATTGTTGTACAACCCGAACGCCTCCAACTCGACCATGCAGACATGAGAGAAGTTGATTCGACGGTGGTTGTAATCCTCGACCAGACTACGTTTTCGGTGTCCCAGAACCACGAAAGTGTTCCTTCTCGTCCATAGCACGCCACGGTTCCAGCTGCCGTGACCAAACACAGACCCCCCGGCGTCGATCCGACCCCATGTAAGAGTCCTCAGGTCGAGCGCCCAGAGCGCATACTCCTGCTTGGATGAGGTCAAGTAGGTACCGCTCACAACAAAATGCCCATTGATCACACCGCCGTTGGGGAATCTCAAGCCCGGGGGGGAGGCCGCACTTTGCATGGGCTTCTCAATCAAGCGACCATCGGGTAGGCGCACCTGGAGCTCCAGCTTGACATCCAGGAAGTTGTAGTTGGAGTAAATCAACATGGGACACCCTTCCACCTCCGAATCCTCGACTGGCTCCTGTGATTCCCGATCGGCGGCAGCAGACCCGATGTCTGCCACATTCATTCCGATCAACGGAGCGACAACACTGCGATAGGCGCCGCAGCTTCTGCCCAGCGAGCTTGTGTTCGTCCACTTCAAACTGCGGAGGTTGAACACACTGATCTGCTCGATATAGTGGTTCGAACTATCTTGCCCTCCCACCACGACCATTTCAGCACCGCCAAATCCATCGATATCTACTCCGATGGTGCCCTGATGGGGGTTGGCCGATGCGGGGTTATGGTGAATAGCGGATAGTGGAGCACTAGCGGATGTGAAAAAGGCGCTCGACGGAAGGATCGTTGCGCAATGAGCGTATCGACCCTGAGGTGAGTCCGAAGCGGGGACTCGCGTCCATGTCCGAGACGGCACGTCGAAGATGTGTATATCCGACATTACGACGACCTCCGGCTGCGCTTCCTGCCCGGACGCGCCATTGCTCGCAGATTCCTTGGTCGCATTCGGTGCAGGCGACATGCCTCCATAACAGACCAGCTTGTTGTCACCAAGAGCACATACGCTGTGAAAATACCGCGGGCGAGGAATATCGCCGGTGGCCTCGATCTTCGTCCAGTGCCGCCGGATCAAGTCCAGCTCATACAGGTCCGACGTTAGCTGCGGGCGACTCTTCGATAGAACACGGCCTCCGAACACGTAGAGCTTGTCGCCGAGGATAGTGGTGGTGGCTCCCACCAGAGGGTGCGGTTCTCTGCCTGTCGTCCGGCGTACATTGCAGACTAAACCCGACAGATTGATCGGACCGGCCGTAGACGGCGGCGGTTGGTATCCTGGAGAGGCCCCAGACGAGGAGGGTTCATCCCTGCCCGTATCCATGTAACCCAAACTTGACTGACTTCTTGACATCATCTTGAACCCGACTTGTAGCGAAACGGCCTGCTGATTTCGTCTTTTTCCGTATTCTGGGACGTTATCGTTCCCTCGGTATTAGGTATCTCGAACCACCTATTTCAAAGAATCTCCAGCCCGAGGTACATTGAGTCGCAAAAACAACCAGGTCACATAACACTTCGAACACTTCGGCCCGTCACAGCGATTCGAACGCAAAACTGGAGAATGAACGTCAAACGGCGCACAGGAAGAGCGAAACACAATCGGTCGTCGTCCAGAACGTCACCGGGACCTTTTTTCTGCGTAGATCAGGGGCGGGCGGGCACTGGCAGGAAGTGAGTGGGACGGGGGCTGGTCGTTCCCCGCCCTTACTCCTCGAGGATTCGAAACAGAGCTGGAGGTTGGCAAATTGCTGGTCGAAAATATCGCAATCCAGTTGCGGTCGGGATTTTGAGTCGAATGAGACGATAACTGGTCAGCAGAAAGAAGCGAGGTGGAAGGAAGAGGGGGCCGACGATAGTGATACGGTACTACTTTAGTGTTGTGCGGGTTTGTAGGCGGTCGCTGGTTCAAGTGGTCCAGGCAGTCAGGCTGCCAGGCACCGCGGCCGATCCAATGATATGGATGAAGAACATTGCGGAGATGCGATTAGCTTCTGTCTATTTACGCACTACTGTCCGTGTCAGATTCCACGGATTTATGCCATGTGACGTTGAGAACCCCAGATCCTCGGATGTCTCTCGAAGGTGTATTATGAGAGCCAGCCAGATGGTTCAAACGGACTTTCTCACGCAGATTACGGACGAGCAGCCCTCTTGACTATGCCCGCTAAAAAGACGCTTATATGTGAAGATTAATATTCTGGGAATGAAGGTTCGGCTTGTTTATTAAGCAAATGTATGTATTTGGCTGAACAAGGTATCAAAAGTAGGAGCAAATCATTCGACAAAATCATGGCTCATATCCCATTCCTTTTCGTAGAACACCCAGCTTTTCATGCCGCTGCTTTCTCTACTCCAAGGAGGCAGTGAAACGAGTAATAGGTTTACTGCTTAAGAGTGGTGAAGCGCAGGTAACTATACGCTTGATTAGCATCACTTCATCACGTTCCTCCGAGAAAGAGACGACTTACGGCTTGACCTCACGGATGTCGCCAAACTTCTTCTTAGCATCCTCAGTGGAGACGGGAGGGGGGATGATGACATCGTCACCGGGGAGCCAGTTGATGGGGCAGGTAACGCCGTGCTTGTCGGTGGTCTGAAGAGCATCAACCACACGGAGAACCTCGGCGGTGTTACGGCCGGTGGAGGCGGGGTAGGCCATGATCAGACGGATCTTCTTGGCAGGGTCAATAATGAAAACGGAGCGGATGGTGAAAGCGATGCCCTTCTCGTCGACGTTGGTGGTGTCTTGGTAGTCGACCATGTCGTACAGGTGGGCAATCTTGCGGCTGGGGTCGGCAATGATGGGGAAGGTGAGCTTGGAGCCATTGACCTCGTCAATGTCCTTGATCCAGGCCTTGTGAGATTCGGTGCCATTGGCGCTCTAACGGGTTGTCAGCGCAGCTATCCATGACCGGGGATGCTGTGATTTAGCTTACGAGGCCAATCAGCTTGACGTTGCGGGCAGCGAACTCGGGCTCGAGCTTAGCGAAAGCGCCGAGCTCGGTGGTGCAGACGGGTGTGAAGTCATCCTATTCCATTCGTAATCAGTCTTGTTGCTTTCCATCATTCGGACTATTCTTGCGCGCGGTGGCCTGTGAAATTGGAGGTACTAACAGGGTGGGAGAAGAGAATGGCCCAGCTATCGCCAATGAAGTCGTGGAACTTGACGGGACCGTTGGAGGTATCAGCTTCGAAGTCAGGGGCAGTAGAGCCGAGACGCAGACTGTTTAATGAGATAGGATGTTAGTATATGATGCTCACCAGCACAAGGTCTTGAGAATGTCAGGAACACTTACGGAGCAGCACGTTCCTGGGCCATTGTGATAGTGTATGGAAGAGATGGAAGATGGAGGTATAGAGAGAGCTTAGGGTGATTGAGCAGAGAACAAGAGATGTATTGAGAAGAGACGAGCTCGACAAGGGTGAGTGAGATTCATCAGCTAGAAATAGTCGTCCACTCCCCTATCAAATGGCGACAGCCAATTGTTACCCCTCGAGATCGCCCTCTCATAGTGATCCATGGGCAAATCATATTGAGGCTCCCGTCTCTCCGCGATCACGCAATTCATCACCGCCAGCAAGGCAGAAAGCATATGATTGGTGCAACATGAGCTCATTTTGGTGGGATGTTTAGCGTGCTTTTCTGTTCTTTGGGGTTCGGCCCCACACTTGCCGCTTTAGGTGAATATGAGGTTCATCCAGCATCCATGTATGCTACCACGGTACCTAGATTCTCTGTCTACCTAGTACCGCGTCATCTTGAATCCTGGTTCTAGCTGGCTGCAATCTGATTTCACTTGTTTCTTTGTTTCTGATGATGCACTATTCTTGACGAACGTGGCCACTCTTTGCAACCTCATAAATGTTCTTTTTGCTCCTCGACCATCAGTCGAGCTTTTCATTATGCTATCAAACAAGCTTACCTACAGTCTGCTGGGTATCTCCCTTGCACGGGTCTCTTGAGGACTCATCAGCCAATCTAGCTCAATAGCAGAAGAGGGTTTGGCGGAAGACGTTTGGCTGACAAAAGACTACAGCCCAGAGCCTATGGGGATCTCCGAAAATGGCGCAATTATTGGACAACCTTTCTCATCATATGAGCATGCTTACTCTGCATGATGGCGTTTACTGAAAAGAAATTAGTGCAGCAACTGAATACAACAACAGTCGGCTTTCGAAAATTGTTTACTTCGTATATTGACGATCCCTGAGTATTGGCGACCCACATCACAATTGACAGCCAGAGTTTCTCGGTCACCGGTCCATAGATAGGAGGTTGGCGTCAAACGTTAAGAATCTCTAACGTTGGTGCATGATTTCCTGGATGCTGATGACGAATCAATAAACCCGGAGAAGTGGATAAAGTTTGTGACATATGCTTGCGAAAATAGCTTCTTTAGCGAATCTGGGGCCCATAAAAGACCAGAAATCACGAATTTAAACCGACAGGCGGGACTCGACGCAGGCAAATATAGCCTTCGCTCAGGAGTACTGGACATCTTGCTCCCTCCCTCCCGATGAAACCTTAAGACTGTCGCCAGTGAAGCACCAATGGACCTGTGCGTTTGACGGTGGTTTCGCGCTCTTCAGCATGATATATATTGCTAATAACACCTTCCACTGTCGTCAAAAAGTTGTCTGTTATGGACGCGATGTGAGGTCAGCGACAATAATGTATCAGTTAGGAGTTGCAACCTATCTACATCCTCCAACGCCCGGGAGGAGCCTTGCAACAAGCATGCCGACAAAGGATTTCGCGACTCCACATCCAATTAAGCATATCATACCGGCTGATAAACTGATCCTCCCGGAGTTCTCACTTTGAGTGGAGGAAAGTCCGTGCGGAGCAAGGATTTCATTAATCCAGCTATCCAGGCTCTAAAAACCCGGTCGGCCGGTCCCTGATTTAGTGCGTCTGTTTCGGAGGGATGACCGATATCTTTTGATCGTTCGTCATGTAGAAGGGGAGCATGCTTCCTTGTTATGCGCAGCTTTCCTCCCACGACCCCAACCTTTTGAGTACTTAGCTCGTCCTCAACTGCACAAGGAGTGTTCATACGTAATAGAATAAGAAAATGATTAGGAGGCATGAATTCGTCCACTGAGCCCATTCAATCATAGCAGACCAGCGAAGAGGTCAGAATGTCATAGATAAATCAAGCCAGATGGAGACCCTTGCCTCCTCCCAAGACCTGCATTCGGATCCCTTGAGGCGTTGAGGGACATTCCGAAGTCCAAAGAAGACAGTTATTGAGATAAACCTCACGCCTGGTCTTTGCGTATTCCTTGGCTATGATTTTATATGATCAAAAAGAGGCTGTTCCACAGTACCCGTAGCAGTGTAAGAACATTCGGTCGAAGCGCGTCATGCCTTAATGACTGCGCCTTTCTGCTATCTTCAGTCCGACGGCTCATTGCCTGATCATTGGCCTGTTGCTCTGGTCAAGCCGACTATTCAAGAGTACTGCAGATACTACTGCGTAGCTACTGCAGACTGACTCGCAAGAAGTTAATGTACATCACGTGACTGGATAGCGTGACCCGCTTCGGGCCCGTCGTCGCGTCCCGTTGAAGCTCGACTGATAATCCACGTCTCTTCCGCGGAAGCGCCAGTAAAGCTTCCGTCCAAGCTGTGTCCAGACCGGTGTCGTCGATACCGTAATAGTCTCATAATTGTCTGTCTTTCCCTCCTACTTCCTCAGAAGAAGTCAAAGGTGCTGAATACCTTCAGGTGAGTAAACTACCACTGCTATCTCCCAGTATCAACTTCCCCCCTTTCATGTTCCTTTCTCCTCCCCACGGGTGTTCCCGCACCCAATGACAGGCTTCGCCCTGAATGTTTCCATGTTATGTGTTTCGGCGCGTCCAGGAAACTTATTCAGCGTCTCATCTTGTCCTTGTCATAGTACCCCTCCCTGCCTTCTGACTGGCTGGTTTTCTCCCTTTCGTTTCGACATTTTTTCCCCCTCATCCTGTCGACGTCCTCGAGTACAGCTCTCAGCTCATCACGTCGAATTTCAGGAAGGAACATAATGGGCCGAAAGCGCAAGTCCGAAGGCGCTGTCGATAGCAATCCTCCAAAGAGAGTGCGTAAGCCTAATTTCAATGCGGATTTCCTCTTCGTTGGTTTATTCATCGGTTCCAAGCTGCGCCAGCGCATCATGCCAGGGCTATAATTGCAGTCAATCCGCCAATATGCGATTCTTGTCGGCTCGAAGACACCGTTATCAATCCACCGATATGCCGTCTACAATCCTAGCTTTTCCTGTCTTTATCCATAAAATTCGACTGCAGACTCAGGATACCGGAAAGAGGCGTTGAAACTTGGGATGAACATTCACTGATCTTGACTCTTCGCATATAGCCTGCAATTGATCCTCACACGGGGGAGCGCAGGAAGAGAGGTCGGCCCAGAAAGTATCCGCCTGGTCAGGAGCCACCAACTCCTCCGGGACCCAAAAGAGGCCGAGGCCGTCCCCGGAAGGACGGGGCCATCAGACGTAAGTGCCCGAGCGGAACAATCGATAGACGCGCCGGCTGTATTGGGATTATTCTGTGAGACTAACCGCGCCTGAAGCTCCTGATTCAGCACCCGAAACTCCCCAGGGCCCGAAGCGGCCAGTCGGGAGACCCAGAAAAACCCCTGTACAGAATGGAAACGAGACATCATCGCAACCGGCGCACTCGGAATCGGAAGAGTCGAAAGTTGCAGAGGAGGAGAGTGACCGGTCATATTGGTTGATGAAGGCAGAGCCTGAATCGCGCATAGAAAAGGGAGTGGATGTGAAGTTCTCCATTGACGATCTGCAGGCGGCTGAGAAGCCAGAGCCGTGGGATGGTAAGTCTCTGCGTCTTGGACCTCTTCAATAGAATGAAATGATGAATCGGTGATGACTTACTCTTCCTTAGGCGTCCGCAACCCCGCCGGTAAGGGTATATGAAGGAATGGCCATCACAGAATAGCAGGCTTACGGAACGATAGCACGGAACCACATTCGGGCGATGAAGAAGGGCGATTACGCCTTTTTCTACCACTCGAACTGCAAAGTACCTGGGGTCGTAGGCATGATGGAGATTGTCCAGGAGCACACACTAGATGGTTCGTCTTCGACCAGGGTCGTGCCTTTGAGCCTGATAACTACCTGAACGATACATCTGACGCATCATACAGAGTCTGCATTCGATCCTGCCCACCCATACTACGACCCAAAGTCGAAGAGGGACAACCCGAAATGGGATGTTGTTCACGTCGAGTTCCGTCGCAAATTCCAGAAGATGGTTACGCTCCATGATCTCAAGGCCCACGCTAAGCCAGGCGGTCCCCTCGAGGATCTACAGGTCCTGAAGCAGACTCGACTCAGCGTTTCCTCCGTGACGCCGGCACAATGGAAGTTCATACTGGGGTTGGCAGGCGAGTCATCGAAGTCCGCAAAGTAGAAGCAACACGGCATGCATTTGAAGTTATCTCGGCTCACTGTTACAAACCGAGGGTGCATTGGTCATTGGGACGTTTCATTTGTACATTTCATAGGTCATTATCTTCTAGTACTGAATGCGACAGGTTCGCATCATAGCATTTTTTGGATCATTCCGTAAGCCATGTTGGCCTGAACATAGCGGCTGCCGATATGTCAGAAGAACGAATCCGGACTTTGGAGGTGGTTCCGTGTCATCCTTTGCCTGGGAAGAGTAAGTGTATCCGAAGTTCCTGGGAGGGGCCCAAAAAAAGCCCAGCAGAACCCACTTTGCCGCGGCGACTTTATCGAATGAGAGACATTTACGCAGCTATCGAGGGAGCTGGTTATCGGCAAGCGGGGAAGCTGATTTTCATCATCTTCAATTTGTCAGTTCTTGCATGCAGAAATAAATACACCCTGCTTCTTCACTGCACCTCTTGCAAGCTCCGCACGTTGCATATGAACATCCCCTCATTTCTCCTCCGACTGCGCCTGCGCTGTCTCCATCCTACTACTCCTCTTCGAAAACCATCCAGCACCAGCATCCCCACCTTCTCTCGTCGACATTTCCACCGCACTCCTATCATCATGTCGGACCTTGTGCTTCAACTGACAGCTCCCAACGGACGCAAGTACTCGCAGCCCATTGGTCTATTCATCAACAATGAGTTTGTTCCGTCCAAGTCAGGCGAGAAGTTCGCCACGATCAATCCTTCGTAAGTTTATGGCCCCTACGGCGAGCGACTCAAAAGGCTAACTGACGGATCAGGGACGAGTCGGAGATCGCTTCCGTCTATGCTGCGGGGGAAGAGGATGTCGACATGGCCGTCAAGGCGGCCCGGAAGGCTCTGAAGGATCCTTCCTGGAAGCAGTTGCCAGCTACCGATCGGGGAATCCTGATGCTGAAGCTTGTGGATCTGATTGAGCAGCACCGGGAGACTTTGGCGACTATTGAGACTTGGGATAACGGTATGCTTTATTTTCTGCTGCATCGGTTCGAATACCACTGACGTCATCCAGGAAAGCCATATTCTGTCTCATTCAACGATGACCTCCAAGAGGTCATCAGCACCCTCAGATACTGTGCCGGATGGGCCGACAAGGTCCACGGACAGACGATCAGCACCACTCCGGCGAAATTCGCGTACACGCTCCGTCAGCCGATCGGTGTGGTCGGCCAGATCATCCCCTGGAACTTCCCTCTGGCCATGGCTGCTTGGAAGCTCGGCCCTGCGCTCGCGTGTGGTAACACCATCGTGATGAAGCCTGCGGAACAGACTCCCCTGAGCATTCTCTACCTGGCCACTCTCATCAAGGAAGCGGGCTTCCCCCCGGGTGTGGTCAACATTCTGAACGGTTTCGGTCGAGTCGCAGGCAGCGCCCTGGTGAACCACCCTGATGTGGACAAGGTTGCCTTTACCGGGTCGACCGCGACCGGTCGCGAGATCATGAAGATGGCCGCCGGGACAATGAAGAACATCACCCTGGAGACGGGTGGCAAGTCTCCCCTGCTGGTTTTTGACGACGCAGACCTGGAACAGTCGGCCAAGTGGGCTCACAGTGGCATCATGTACAACCAGGGACAGGTGTGCACTGCGACCTCGCGGATCCTTGTTCACGAGTCCGTCTACGACCGGTTCGTGGCTCTGTTCAAGGAAGCCGTGGCGACAACCAGCAAGGTTGGCGATCCATTCGCCGACGACACCTTCCAGGGACCCCAGGTCACCAAGGCCCAGTATGAGCGGGTGCTCTCGTACATCGAGGCCGGCAAGAGTGAGGGGGCCACCCTGGTTGCAGGCGGCGAGCCCTACAAGAACGTCAAGGACGGCAAGGGCTTCTTTATCGCCCCGACCGTCTTCACCAATGTCAAGGACAACATGCGCATCTACCGCGAAGAGGTCTTTGGTCCATTTGTCGTGATCTCGACCTTCAAGACCGAGGAGGAGGCCATCACTCGGGCCAACGACACGACCTACGGGCTGGGTGCAGCTGTCTTCACCAGCAACATTGAGCGGGCGCACCGCGTGGCGTCGGAGATCGAAGCCGGCATGGTCTGGATCAACAGCAGCAATGACAGCGACTTCCGCGTCCCCTTTGGCGGCGTCAAGCAGAGCGGTATCGGTCGGGAACTGGGCGAGGCGGGTCTCGAGGCATACACGCAGGTCAAGGCCGTCCACGTCAACCTGGGAAACAAGCTGTAGTTAGCCAGCAATATGTAGTTCCTATGAACCATCTTCTGTATCTTCAATCTGCGCATCAACTCCTTCGAGTCCTTCCATGTACTATTCCAGTTAACTGACCATCATATCATCCACAGCTCTTCTCAATAGCATCTGCAGAAACAATGGAAACCCCCAGAAAGCAACCAATCAATTCCTGAACCACATCTCCTGCATCTACCAAACCCTGGACCTCTGTTCAACAAACGAAAGCACCTGCATCACATTCGTACAGCAAATACCCAAACACCCTTATGCCCTCCTCCTCCACCTCCTACCCAACCAACGCCCAACAGACCTCCATACCATCATCCCACTTAAAGCAGCGCATATGCATGAAATCCAACCCAATAACAGCCACAGCCAGCCAGCTTTGCACACTCCGCATTACCTTAGTTTACCTCGTATACCCCCATCAGAGCCAATAGGCAAGTGAGGCGAGTGGAATTTCACACTGCGTATAATCCTGTTGGAGGACGAGGACAGGGCAGTAGCTGTCGTGGCAAATGCTTACTCGTCATTGGTGTCCTTGTTCTTGTCTCGGATGCGGTGCGATGCGAGCGATGTGATGCGATGTGATGTGATGCAGGGTGTGAAATATGAGGCAGGGCAGTGTACTGCACCTGCAGCTTGTAGTAAGTAGTAGCATGGGTAAGGTAGTAAGTACTTAGATAGGACGTAGGTAGTAGGTCCTCGGCTGGATGCCATTGTCGGCGGATGTGCTGTGATCTGGCTTGAGTTGCAATATGCATATACTCGAGTAGGTATGCTTTGCGTACCTAGCTCTACCTATTGAGTGGTCTGGTCTGGTAGATCTGTGTCACCATTGACATCTATTGCCTATTGCCTACCTAGTACCTACTGGGAAGGTTGTTGTACACCGTACTTGGTCAGAAGTACCTTCTGTACACATAGGTCCAGTGGTACTGTAAGTTACGATAACAACAGTACCTTAGCAACTGGTAATTACATGAAAGGATAAAGTAAGCGCAGCTGTAGCTGCATGCCAGCGCATCACAGACTGTGCTAAACTATGTGCTCCTTTCTTGCAGCTGCATGAAGAATCAATCATGTGAAGCGTGGCTGGTTGTTATTTCAACCCAAGCTGACAATGTACCTCCATACCCTGCTTACTAAAAACAGTGTTTCCAAGAGGGTCATGTCTCCATCTACGGAGTATGTTAATTGTTGCTGTACTCGATCAATCAATATGACCTCTCAGTCTCCATCTCAACGGTCGGAGCCTGAGACCGTGTTGACTGTTGACCTTGACAGCTTTCACCGCATTTTCGTATGTGCGGTGTCGATTCTCGACCGTCGGATCGGTCGCCTCATGCAGCTGTAGTGGATCAACATTATTCTGGCCCAAGTTAAGATTCAAGGTTACCGTTACTGTCAGTGTCAGGCAGCGATAGCGGCCTAGTTTCAGACGATCGGACCTGTCCCCCGTTGCCTAACTTATGCAGCTTGGACGTTGGGCCGGTCACAGCAGCGGCCACTGCCAGTGCCACTGCCACTGCATAAGGTTGCTCATACGCAGCGCAACCATTTCACTAAACTCGTTGCGTGAGGTGAGCAAAATTATTTACTCGCGGAGTATCTACTGCGCAAGGGAGTGCTTGGACGGAGCAGCATGACGTGCGAATGAATTGACGTCCGGTGCATGATCTTCGAGCCCGTTGATGATCGTCAGAAACAGACGGGAATACGAGTCACCTTGCGGAACCTAGAGTCCTGGACTGTTCATCAGGATGGTCAATTACCTCTAAATCCATCAGGTAGACAGTGATCCCAGAGCCATAGGCAGACCGCTTGAATTCGCCGGCTGAGGTTTGGTATATAACTCGCGAATGCTTACGTAGATTACTTGCACGGCGATACTCGGTGGTTACTAGTAAATAGTGATGCTCAGCTTCGCTCAGAAATCCTTCTAAATCACCAAAACGGTGACTGGCTAAAGGCGTTGTGCTTGGCTCGTATGGTTTTGGTCGACTCCGGCTCGCAGGCTCGATCACGCCGAGACCTCCTGTTTCTGATCTATCTCCGACAATTGCGTGCAGGAGATAATCAAACACAGCACACAGGCCTCCTCGAGGCGCAAGAACTGGTGATCAATGCTGCAAATAATGCAGGGTGACATGCCCTGCAACGGCTGTGCGTCAGATGTTTGACGCCCACGCATCTGAGTTGAAAACAAATAAGCAAGCCGGCGAGCCGCTCTATCAGTCGTCATCCTGCAACAAGGTTGACATTGCACAAGATGGCCGGCCCCATAATGAACGATCGGATCAAATCCTATTTGCGTGGACGGCTCCAATCCCTTGCTTAGGACGCTTCCTCCATTTCTCCACTGCGATGAGCTAGCTGTTGGTCTGGAATTGCATCCTGGACGAAAGGATGAAAGGAGGCCGCTGGAGGCGGCGCAACACGGGAAGTTTGCCGTACCCCGGCAACCGTCTGCGAAACAGCTACCTCCTCAGGAAGTTGATACGCCATATGGAGTACGCAGTCAATTAATACGGTCCCTGAAAGTCTTTGAAACCACACCAGCGAGACGCAAATGATTCGCGGAACAGAGTGACACTGACACATTATCAATCGACACCATTGCCGATCTCTGCTGAACGGTCGCTATTCTTATCGAATGACAGCAGATAGCTCACATTTTTCAGGGGGGCCTGCCTTGTCGTTTCTATTGAAGCTCAGGAGAACTTCCAATATTAATATGAACTTGACCGAGTTAGCAATGGTCCTTCGGTACCGTTTGCTGCTATCGACATAGACAAGGATAATAACGAATCCAGGTCCCCGTCATTGAGCGCCGGAGTTTCATCTCATAGTAGCCGGATTTTAGCCAGTACACTGTCACTGTCTCCCGTTAGCGATAACTGTATGGAGTGACAGTGTGGAAGACTCCAAATTATTCCCAACCAGCCAATAAAGCTGTGATAACTTCAGATCATTGTCATCACGTACCTGCAGCCTACCGGACTGGAGCCAAGACAGACTGACAGACATTGTCGCTCCGCACTATTGACTCTGCTGGCCCACTGACAGTCAAGTCAGTCAGAAAGGTAGTCTACCTTACCTAGAGCGAATCGGGTGCGGAGCTTACGGAGAAAGAGTTGGAGACTTGGAGACAGAGTGAGTTGCGAACTGGATAAAGGAATGGATAAATAGAGCGATCGGAGTGTGGGGGTTGTCTTGGCATTGACATCCCACATAGCCGGCCACAGGGACTATTGAATTTCAGCTCAATACTTCTCCTCACCGTCGCTTATTTGGTCGGTGGCTCTCGTCGATCATCAGAGGCAAATAAAGCTCCTGAATCACCTTCAGATGAGCTCCGTTGTTTTCCATCGTCTTCATCCTGACCGCAACTTGACCAGATCCGCGGCGATCATCCTTTGGCACATCCAATTTAGCTAGCTTCTCTGTCCAGTTGCCCGAAACAGTATACGAACGCAAAAGTCCACGGTCAAGCCTCATCATGGCCGGTTTTCAAAAGTGGACGGTCACTGAGGTATGAATCTCAAACACCGCGCGGGAACTGTTAGAGAGCATCAGTTCTAGAGAAGCGTGCAATCTCACCATTCTTCTTCACTAGCCCTACATCGACATAGCAGGGACCCTACTCGAGGGCCCGTTCCACGACCAGGCCAGAAACGAGTTTCGCTTTGTCGACATCTGGGACCAGAAGTTGTACGTTCTGGATTTAGCCAAGGGTCCGGAGTCCTTGAAAACAATCGACACGGCTTCTCCTCTTGGGTAGGTTTTAGGTTCCTAAATGACCTTGAGAACTGATTCGCTGACCGAGACATGCAGAGTCACCGCCAATATTGCGAACGGCGGTGATGAGCACAAGGATCAAATAGTCGTAGCCGCTAAACACGGTTATGCCTTGGCTGACCGCAACACCGGGGAGCTGTCGTATATCCACAAGGTCTTCGACGACCAGAAGGACCCAGAGAAAGCCCATCGGTGAGTCTGGATCATCTGACAGAACCAATCTTTGGGCATGAAAGTTGATTTGCCCTGAAACAGAATGCGTTTCAATGACGGAGCCGTTGACAGTCATGGGCGGTTCTGGGCCGGGTCCATGAATGATCCCAAAGTCACGAAAATAACCAACGAAGGCGTTTTGTTCAGGCTGGACCCCGATCTGCAGTTGCATCGCATGGTCGAAGGGGTGTCCATTCCCAACGGGATTGGCTGGAACCCCCGAGATGATACCATGTACTTCACCGATTCGTCCACGGCGAAGATCTTCGCCTTTGACTTTGACGCCAGCACGGGCACCATCAGTAACCGCAGAGTGCATTATGATTTCGGCGAGCCTATGGAACCCGATGGTTTCGCCATTGACGAGGAAGGATGCATCTGGAGCGCGCTTTACGCGGGCGGGAAGATCATCCGGATCTCCCCCGAGGGGAAGCTTATTGGCGAGATCTCGTTCCCAACCAGAAAAATCACCTGTCCGACCTTTGTAGGGACGGAGCTTTTTGTCACCACGGCCAAAGACGATGTCAACGATGACCGGTTCCCAGAGTCTGTCCGTTACGGCGGGCGAGTCTATCGCATTGATGTGGGAGTTAGGGGCAAGCCGAACAACGAGTTCCGGTTTCAGAAGTAGTTTGGTGCAGTGGTAGGTGAATACCGAGGGCAAGTCAATGGTCATGGATATGCATAGGACTTTCGATAGTCGCAGATAGCTCGAACTTTTATCAGCACAATGTGAAACCTACCATCCTGCGAGAGGAAAGACAATTTGTATCTGCGATGTGAGCTTACACTCATCAAATATGGTTCTTGCATAAGGTAGTGGAAAACGAGGCGTGTAATAAGCTTCCTGGTGATCTCGTAGACTGAGTTGATCTGCGGTTCCAACGCAGGCTAGGAAGCCTATCAAGAAGTATCCCAGTCAAGAGTCCGACAGCAGATCGAAGACCATCAATCATCAAAGCACATTATTTGATATACAGCACCGGCTCGAGAGAGTCGAGACGGGCCAAGGACAGTCGCAGGTCGAATTCAATAGTATGAAGCATAACACAGGCTTCATCGTCCGACAGAAGTCTATACTGCGTTATTCCAAGTAGATAAGCAATACATTTCTCAGAAAGAAGATCTAATTCTGAGTCTGCCACATGCATGAGATCCATCCATGTACCGGAGATCGTGGAATGCATTGGAGATCCCAACTGCAGGCGCAAGTACCCAAGCAAGGTCCGTGGCAACCGCTTAGCCATAAGAGGAAGGAGACTGTATCTTGCTGCCAGTCTGTAGGTAAAGTCTACTGCTACATTTGCTATTTCTAGATATTTTAGTCAAGAGAAAATGTTAAGGTCAATAATCAATATCGATTGTTGCCTCCTCTATGGTCGCAAGGGGTGGACTCAGCGCACAGTCCAGCCCGGCTCATGGGGCCGTGTTGAACATGCAAATTCTGCCAACTCATGATACCAGCAACTGCATGGATGCAGTGGCTCGTGTGTCCTTCAGTCTTCTTCTCCGGAAAGAGGTTGATGCCCCGTGATCCACTCGTAGATTGTTGGGGTGCGCTCTAACCACTGAGCTAAAACGTGTCCCGACAACCATTTCTGCCTAGTAGTAGTAGAAATGATAGTGCAGTGACATGTTCAACATCAATCATTCGCTGTCTATTCTTCTAGCTCTACAGATCATGTAAGTCCTTCAATGCTAGCTACGGGGCTAGGTACCCTACCAAGCAATACCAGTCCGCTGCGAGTGGATATTGTATGTAGTTTTTATGCATGAAATACTCAAGTGGACCAATATAAAGCCGCTTACGAAGAGCGTGGCCCTACTAGCAGTATCTGGCAGAAGGCATACTACAGAGTGTTGGCGACCCAATGACAGCATATCAATCCATCACACTCGAGGAAAGTGGGATTCGAAGCTGAGATCATCTCCTGACAGACGCTTCGCTTACAGCGGCAGAAGAAACAGGACTAAGGAGGAAGAAAAAGCAAAGCACGCTCAGGGGATGAAGAGCATCGGACTCCGTTTGAATTGAGTGGGATGGAGTGAAGGATTTCGGGTTCTCTTGACCCGGCTACATTAGTCTAATTTCTCTTCTTCACTCCTTCACCGACTCCGTTAGTTTAGGGTAGGCAAATAAAATTCAGGAAGAGATAAGCATGAGACTATAGGATCTCATAAGATGGTTCAAACGGTCAAACCTCCACCACGTCATACCAGCAGATAGGTATCGGATCGTGTATGAATACCGACTACGTTAGTAAGAAGGAGCAACTACTCCTGATTCATTCTACTTCTATGGAATATTCATGGATGAACCCAAGGCTCAGGGGCTAAGGTGCGGTTGCTATCTCCAAAATGTGACTAGCCATAAACAAGAGACAACAGCTTCAAAACGAATCCCGCGGAATTACGGAGTATTCGCTGCACTAAAGTCACTAATGCAACGTGGAACACGCTCATCTGCATTTCAATATCAGATGCGGCCCGGAAACCAGAGTAGCACTGCCGCTGGTCTAAAGCATTTGACCAGTAACCACAGTGAGAACTGAGAACGGTACACGCCTGCCAAATTGCTAAAGTGTAATTAAATGAAGGAATATATGGGTGCCTGGATTCAGTCTCCACTTCCCGCTTCCCATAACTATCTTGATACCATTTAGGCAATAGGTACGGAGGTACCAGACCCAGGGATCAGGGCTCAGGAGGCCAAGCACATATTATTGCACGAGATCTCGACGCCAGTCCATGGTAAGGTTGCACTACGCAGGTTGCTCTTCGGGATTTAATTCCGTTCCAACTTCCAGTTCCAGTAGTTTCCATGGGTCGGCTAGCGAGATAGGGCTTACTACGGAGCGACGTTGTCAATACGGAGTAGACTGCATTGTACTCATGTCTGAAGCTACAGTGTGCCACTACTCCTCCATAGATACTCTTTAGCCTGAATGTGCACTTGTGATGCATGACATCATACATGAGTCGGACTTCGTTGTATCCCAGAATGTGTAGATCTCAAGGCACAATATATAGTTCCAATCATAATAATACCGTTCCAGGCTTTCATCCAGCAAGACAGTACCAAAGTTTCTTAGAAACAGCCCCAAAGCCACTAAGCGCTGCTGCGGAATCAGACAAGAAAAGAGGATGACGGATCAGCGTACAACGTCGTGTAACTCACCGTAGCAGGCTTAGCTGTAGCCTGTACGCTATCCGCGAGCTTAAAGCCAATTCAATGGTGCAGGCACCAAAAAAGGAATATCTCCGGATCTGACCAATGATACTCCAAGATCCATAGAATTTCGCCGGATTGGTGTTCATTTCCAGTTCTCACTGCCAAACTGCAGATAATTCATCTTCTGCTGCAGATTATTATTACTTACTACCGAGCTTCCAGCCTTCCAATTCATCTGACACCATAATCGACCAATGCGGAAGTCCCATTGATGTTGTATCAAGCATAGTATATGTGGAAGGCGATCTACTCTGCTTCTAGAAAGTGTACACTATGGGATTGTACCAAAGTACGAGGTTTGGAATATGGGCCTGGAGATAGGTCACATCGTCAGCGCTACATCATCGACAACAACAGGGGGAAGGATCATTCGAAATCCTGATACATAGACTACCAGCTGAGATTGGTTGTGTCAAAATCTCGTAACATGAAAATAAGTACTTTTGATTTGCTGAGGTGCAACACTTGGAGCTCGCCTCACCTCTTGCACAGCGGTCTATGGGTCGAATTGCCCATTCTACTCCGTACAGTCTACGCACATATGTATGTCGCAGATGGAGCTTATATGCAACTCATTGACATACATTAGGGCACTTTCGCAGCATGCAACTCGCCAATTCTGGGTTTCGGCCACATCCGCCAGGAAGTTCGTGCCATACCCTTAGTGCAAAGGACGGGTCAAGGGCTCAAGCCAACTGATGATGTGTCAACCCTTTTCGGTCCTCCTGCTTCCATACTGCAGAGAACCATCGAACTGGGACGCTCTTCAATTGCTTAACAAAGTACATACTCTTATGTTCAATGTGGCTTGTCTTTTGAGGATATTTTTATCTATTTTTTGCCTATCAGGTCCCATCGTGTGGTGCTCACCTGCACTTCTATTGATGCCCAATGATGTAGCTGAAACTTTTATCCCAGGTACGGTCCGGGATCGACTGCAGAGTATGATGATTCCCAATCTGATTGGATCTCAGAGAGCGCGGTACTGCCGTGTGCCAACTGGCGAGTATTCACCACAAATCTCGAAAGGGATTGGTGATGGATAACAGGCTGCAGAACTGTTATGAGACCGATGGACAGAGCATAATCAACCATTTCCTTATCCTGACTGATACATTTGCTAGGGTGTCTTGAAACTAAGGCCCAATTCGCCTCGTCCATCTGGCGCAACCCAAGAGGGACTGTCCTCAGGAGACGCGTGAAAGGATCCAACAACGACTGCATGCATGCACAACATTCGAATCAATCCCACTCGTCAGCTTGCTGGGTCCACTGGGGCCAAGCACTAGGTAAACTTTCAGTGTCTCGCCGGCCCCCATATGCCGGCCGAACCTAACGGACGCCCTTGTTTAGTGGCCTTGGTAACGCCTTACTGGCGGCGTGGCATTACGGCATGGCCTTGGTCTTGGCTGGTTTTCAAGCTGCATTTGGGAGTATGGTAGGGTCAAGACCACCAGTACATTCTGGTCTATGTGAGCCTTGTGAGGTCTCATGATACGACCCCGTCCGCCACGAGGCGAGTCTGTTGGGGTGGGCCTGCGACTGTTTGACAATTCACTAACTCTTTTGGCCTACAGTATCCAGCGACACGGGATTGGTGTCAACATAATCCATCCTACCCTACTTGCGTATCTTGTTCACTGTAGTATGGAGTACGGTACTCCGGACGAGATGTCAGTTTGAAACAGCCAGGTGCAGAAGACTCGGAACATCGAGTGATTACAGAGTGATTATTGTCTAATTATCAGGACCCTGACTGAGATTCAGGACACCGATCAAATAACCATTTATTGGATGTCTCTCTACAGGGAGCCAAGTAGTGAGTTGTCTCGTGCACTGTTGATCTTGATGCCCTCATGGTGATGCTATAGTAGCGGTAAGTAACTATGCGTGTACCGTCCATGTATCTGATCTTATATCCGGTAATAATAATACACTAAGAATAACGGTACTTTGTTGTATGTACCAGGACTCCACTCTGACCCTGTCCACGCCCATGGTGACGGCGTCCTTTTTACCTTTTAGCATTTGGGCTATTGTCCATGTCAGGTCAATGCTACAGTACGTGTACTTGTACCTAATTCCTCCAGACTCTGGAGTCTGGACAAGGCGACCTCATACTCGGAATATGTATTCCGACACAATGGCAGATGCAGCTCACCTTCATCAACACAAACCATCGGATGTCTTGGGCGATCAGCTCCATTTTCAACCTGAAGCCAAGGCACCTTTGGAGTAGAGCGGGTCACTAGACTCACTATGGAGAACTGTGGTTTTTAGCTCTCTGTCCGTCATTATTAGTTGAGTTCTTCCCCGAATCTACCAAATTTCTGGGTGGGGAGTGACGTTGAAGCTTCCATTTTCAGGCCAGCCATGAACTAACTCGTGAACTCCAACAGAGCTTTCCGATTCCCCGGTCCCATACCTATCTTATGGCGTCTCCCTCTTTTAGTAGGTCAACACGCGGTATCTACCATACAGAGTAAATGCTAGGTAAGCATTAGCTGTGGCTCCTACAATATTAGGTTCAGGATTACCTTCTTAGGTGGGTACATAATCAGCAGTTCTTCATGATTCCTTTGGTGAAGTTCGGATAGCGACGATATGTATGTATGTCAGTCAAAGTTTAGAACTTAATTAGGTACCAACTACCAAGAGACCCGACTGTCTTGGATAGCTACTAGTCTAGTTGAATGTAACTAACGGTTAGACTAGTCAAAGCAGTAGGTAAGTTGGGTAACTTTTCATTCCCATGCCTCTGGTTCCCGGCGGGTCCGAGGTTCCCAGATTCCCAGTCCCAGGCCCAGAGTCCCAGAGTGGCATTACCCACCTGGCTCCAGTGCTCCACCTTGTCCTGCTTCCCCCCGTTTCCCAATGCTCACAGCTCACCGCTGGATCTGCTGCTGTCAACGGTCCTCCGAATCTTAAACAATAGTAGGAGGTACTTTCGCCTAGGGTACTGTAACTGTGCAAGTGCCATTTCTCAGAAATATAAAATAAAATATAACAAAAATAATAATAACGATAATAATATAGAGAAAAAAGAAAAGAAAATGTCCTCTGCATTATCATTGCCTCATTCCTTTTCTTTTCATTTCTTTTTCCCCTGCTGCTGCTCTTGAAGTACTTAATCCTAGTTGCATGTTATCATCACCTTATGTTCTTCGTATCCTCGTCTGCACCTCGATTGAGTCCAGGTTGATATTGATTTCGCTTCCATATACTTGCCTCTGACCGTCTTCATCTTCTGTTGTATTCCCTTCAAGACAACGAAGACCGAGTGTATATCTTCCTCTGATCACTACTCTTCCTCTCTCGTCTATACAGTTCCTTCCTCGTCTATACAGTTGACTCTCATCCTCCATCCTGGCTACTCTAGGGATCACTGTGTTGAATAATACCGCCTACACCCATCCTATCCACTTGCCCTATCAATATAAGTCGCTGCCTGGTTATCATATCCCCCAACCCACCGGCTCCCTCTCTCACTCTCCTCTCTCAGAGATACATCGGGAGAGGGGGGGCCCTGCGCCATGCCCAAACGCTCAGCGGCAGTCTCACGAAAGTAAACCGGAGCACATGTCGCACACTCCTCCCGTTTCTGACCCCTCGAAGGACGATATTCTCCGCACAGAGTCATGCAGCTTGTCCGAAAAGAAGCGACCTCGTGTAGACGATGATTCTCACCCGTCCGAGGAACGTGATCTCATGCGGCCTCGGCCGCTCTCATGGCGCCCGTCTGCTCCTGTGGAGCCCCCCTTGCAAGCTGCCCAGCTTCGTTCTATTGGAGTGCATTCCATACTGAATTCCCCCGCAAAATCTGCTCCTCCTCGTCTGGTATCTCCGGGGGGAGATAGCCTGAGTTTGGCAAGACACCAGTCATCCGTCCCTCCGTCTTCTTCTGCACCTTCTTCTCATGTCCGACTGCCTTCATCGCCGTCAATCCATCACGCCAAACGGCCTTCGCTATCGCCGGGGTTGATGAACCGTCAGATTATCTCGCCCGTTTCCCCCACAGCTCGGTTTGTCGGATCCGCAGGGCCGTATGCTAGGCCTAGTACTGTACAGTCTCCCCTGGCTCAGGAGTCACGGCCGGGACTGTATGGGTTGGCATCTGGGTCACCTTTGCCATTAGAAATTGCTCCAGTGAACCCGAAGCATGCTTCCGAAACCATCGCCCCAGTTCCAGTTTCCATTCACTCAACCCCAAACTTCCACAGTCGTCGGACGAGCGCGAATCAGACCCCTACTCCGAGCTCCCAAGAGACAAGCCCCACAACTCCTGTTTCCATCTACAGCCCGTTTGGTCGATCATCACCAGCTATTTCTGGGCTGCCCATCCCACAATCCGCACCACCGTTCGCCAATACCCCGATATATGGAACCGCAGAACCGGTCACTCGATTGCCATCGGTTGCAGGCGATAGGCCGGTGGGAGACGAGCAGAATGCCCCGCCTCTCCCTGGGATGATCCCATGTATTTTGGATCTCAAGTCCGGGTCATCCAGCCAGGCGGAGAAGCGAAAGGCAAACAGCGATGCCTCGAGAAGGTTCCGCAATCGGAAGCGAAACGAGATGCAGATGGAGCAAAAGATCACGGCACAGCAGGACGCGATCCGGAAGCAGCAGGAGGCACTGCTCAAACAGGCGCAGGAGATTCGGGAGCTGATGCAGCAACGCGACCATTATCGATCCGAGCGGGACTTTTACCGAGAGCATGTCACCCGACTCGTACCGCCAGGGCAGCTCCCAGCTCGGCCACCATCTCCCCAAGCGTACCGTTCGATTCCCGAGCGGGAAGCTGAGACAACATGGCCCGGTGCAGAGGCTAGAGCTACAGTAAATGCTACAGGAGGATCAGCTGGAAAACCGGTAGCCTCCAATGCAGTCTCTGGACTGTCTGTCAGACAAGAAAACTGGCACAACAGTCACTCATACCCTGTGTCTTCTGAGCCTCATATGATGTCTCATGAACAACAGATGAAGCCACTGCCCCAGCTGTCTGAGAACTGGAAGCGTTAAGGCATCTAGCAGACTGAGTCTGTAACCCGTTGCCTATCCGCAGAGAGCTACAGAGCCATTGCATGGCACTCGGGCTCATGTATAATCTTATTCATTTGTGCTATTCTTCCTTACTGTTGTCCATCAAGATTGTTACTGTCTTTTTACCTTGAACATAAGCATCGTGTTTGCATTCGGAGAGTTCTCTGCGAGAAAACTTGCATCCTTGCATCCTTGCATCCTCATACTGACTGTGCCTTAAAGGCTGCGTGCTTATATTCATCGACACCTTTATATAAATGTTCTTGGGTTCTGGGAGGCCGGATTGTGATCTAGATTGCTTAAATTGCCGCAAGTGACCCTCGTCTCTGTACATACCTCAGAAGCCCTGCTTGAGCGGCAGTCGTTGATTGATCGTCCGTTCTACAAAATATATATCACCGAGTCATCTGTATAGAATGTTCCTCCACTGTCCACTGTCCATTCAAAGAATCACAGGCTATCAGCAACTCCATTAGCTCAAGCAGTTACGCCGATCCGTGACTCGATTGCATCCCTGCATTTCTTCCCCTCGTCATGGCGTGCGCCACCAAAGGAGTCAACAATGGCTCGATGATCGCCGCATCTAATTCCTCTGAAACGGTTGCTCCGGTGTTAGTCGCAGAATCGTCATCTTCAGGCCTGCAGGGTTCATGTGTGCAATATCGCTAGCAAGGGTAATTAGATTGGAGAGAGCAATTCTGCATGGATGATGCTGTAGGGAGCACATTAGTGATGTTCTGAAAGTTGATCTGCTACACACGTTGTGGTGGGAGGGTGTTCGATTGATGTGCTGGGATCAAAACATACCTTATTCTCAGTAGAGGAGGGCAGATTAGATTGCGGGCGCAGGGCCTGGGCAATATGGCTGTTAGGAACTTGGGAGCGCTATTTGATCTTCTCATACTGTACTTCGTATCTACTCCATAGTCAAGATCTTCTTGGCGTATTGCTGAATTGGCATTGTAGAAGGTTTGACTCCAAGGTAGCGTAGAGCTGAAATCAACTATTGATAGAGTTCATTGCAGTATGCTTTTGTCATTGAATCCAAGCAGTCCTCTTCAACGTCTATCTATGTATCTCAATCTCTACGATAATCAATCTAATCTCCGGAGTCCGTAGCAGCGATTCCAGGCACCCCTGGGTACCTCAGGCTCCCAGGCTGTCAGGCACTCTCCAACCACCACAACGGCAGCACCCACGTGGTCTCCCGCGCAGCCTATCAGACACCCGCACATCACCACACATCGGTCTGGTTCAACATCATGGCATCTCTTCTCGGACCTAGATTCTGTGCACTATCGTCCTCGGTTCGGATTCATCCCTGCTCTCACGCGACAGACTTACGAATCTCTCCACTGGCGCCAGGCTACTCGTCCTGCGAGGCTGCTAACTTTCTAGGGGTGGTGGACTGGGCCGCGAGGCTCCGACGTCCGTTTCATATTCGGACGGGAAGTGGATATGAGTTGAGTCCTGTGGGAAGAGATGAAGGAGCTATATAGTGACCGGCTTGTCCGGCGGGGGGAGGATGATTTCGCGTTGAGATTGAGGTATAGGACTTTCAAGGGCGAGAGAATCGTCATTGTCGGCATCATGGGTGCTCTTATTTTCCTGCTTTCGGTGGCGTATCTGCTTTCTGGGTGAGTGGTTCGGATTATTTCTGTGCTAGAACTGCGTTGCTGACTTGGTAGTGTGTCTGGGGCACCGAGTTCGGCTGGCAGCGATGCGTGCGATACGGTAGAGCGCGGGTATCAGTGCTCACCGAGGATTTCTCATCTGTGGGGCCAGTACTCGCCGTTCTTTTCGCTCGAGGACGAGCTGTCTGTGTCGAGCGAGCTTCCCAAGGATTGCCGCGTGACGTTTGTGCAGGTGCTGTCGCGGCATGGAGCGCGGTACCCGACCAGCTCCAAGAGCAAAAAGTACAAGGGGCTTGTGACGGCGATCCAGAAGAATGCCACCTCGTTCAAGGGCAAGTTTGCGTTTCTGAAGACGTACAACTACACCCTGGGTGCGGACGACCTTACTCCCTTTGGGGAGCAGCAGATGGTGAACTCGGGAATCAAGTTCTACCAGAAGTACAGGGCGCTTGCGCGCAGTGTGGTGCCGTTTATTCGCTCCTCGGGCTCGGACCGGGTTATTGCTTCCGGGGAGAAGTTCATCGAGGGGTTCCAGCAGGCGAAGCTGGCGGATTCTGGCGCCACGAACCGCGCGGCTCCTGTGATTAGTGTGACTATTCCGGAGAGTGATGGGTACAACAACACGCTGGACCATAGTGTGTGCACGAACTTCGAGGCGAGTGCATTGGGGGATGAGGTCGTGGCCAACTTCACTGCGCTGTTTGCACCCGCGATCCGTACCCGTGCAGAGAAGCATCTTCCTGGCGTGCAGCTGACAGACGACGACGTGGTCAGTCTAATGGACATGTGCTCGTTCGATACGGTAGCGCGCACCACCGACGCGAGTCAGCTATCGCCATTCTGCGCACTCTTCACTCACAGTGAGTGGAAGAAGTACGACTACCTCCAGTCCCTGGGCAAGTACTACGGCTACGGCGCAGGCAACCCTCTGGGACCGGCTCAGGGGATAGGATTCACGAACGAGCTGATTGCCCGGTTGACGCGTTCGCCCGTGCAGGATCACACGAGCACCAACTCGACTCTGGACTCCGACCCGGCCTCCTTCCCATTGAACGCCACCATATACGTCGACTTTTCGCACGACAACGGCATGATTCCCATCTTCTTTGCCATGGGCCTGTACAATGGCACCGAGCCCCTGTCGCAGACCTCGGCTGAAAGCACCAAGGAGTCGGACGGGTATTCGGCGTCCTGGACGGTGCCGTTTGCCGCGCGAGCCTACTTTGAGACGATGCAATGCAAGTCGGAAAAGGAGCCTCTTGTTCGCGCTTTGGTCAATGACCGGGTCGTCCCTCTGCATGGCTGCCCTGTTGACAAGCTGGGGAGATGCAAGCTCAATGACTTTGTCGAGGGACTGAGTTGGGCCAGGTCTGGAGGGAATTGGGGAGAGTGCTCTTTGGACAGATGACTGTCATTTTAATAGATCGTTGCTCTAGTATTGACTCCATCGAATCATTCGTTTTCACTTTACTTTTAATCAAGTGCCGTGTTCCTCGCCTTCTCACTCATCTTCAATCTTCAAAACCTCACTTCGACCTCTCATCCCAGTCAAACTTTACACGGTTACATACAATGCCCATCGACGACATAACCAACTACCTCCCCATCTCAACC